>JAANYP010001672.1:0-181048 GCA_020465985.1 Centrapalus pauciflorus
AAACCCTTTACAACTAACCTAGCCTTGTTGCGCGTGACTATACCCCGATCGTCTCTTTTGCACTTAAAAACCCATTTGGTTCCTATGGCAACTTCCCCTCGAGGTAATGGAACTAACTCCCACACTTCTAGTTTCCTAAATTGCGAAAGTTCTTCCTGCATCGCTTCAACCCAGGAGTTATCCCTAAGTGCCATTTGCACATTCTTAGGCTCTACTTGCGATATGAAACATGAATAGAGACATGTGTGATATGCCTCGGAGTCGTTTATCATCGACAACAACACAGTGTTGTTATTTAAACTACTCCTAGTCCTAACACCCTCGTTAGGATTTCCTTTGATGCTTTCTAATGGATGGTTCTTGTTAATCCTAGAGGTCTCTATCTCATCAACCCTTAGATTATCTCCTAAGTTAGATCCTCTTTCACCTATTGGGGAAACAGGCTCAGCTTCTACATTTTCCTCCTCATTGACGTTTTCCTCAGAGTTGGAACTTGATGCTTGAGTCTGATTCTCAGTGGTAGGTGCTTCTTGATCAGCAACTTCTAGAGATCTATCTACAGTTGCAGTAGGCTCGGATGTGGATTCAAACGTAGTCCTCGGAAAGATATGGCCATCGTCATTCAGATGCAACGTCGCCATGTCTTTTTCGATTTTACCTGCATTATCATCCAAAGGAATGTTAAATGACTCAAATAACTTATCATAGTCAAATATCCATTCCGGACCAGTTTGGGGTTCATGTGTATAACTTGTGACTTCAATATTATACACAATCTCCACAGTACCATTTGTTTTGTTAAAAACCCGTTTGTTTGGTGAGTTCGGCACATAACCTAGGAAGTATCCTTCGTCAGCCTTTTCACCAAACTTCGGTTGATGTTTTGTTCGCAAAAGAGTGCATGGTACCCCAAACGGTTCGAGTTAAATTAGGTGGCCGTTTATTCAAAATTTCATAACATGTTTTGTTCAAAGATTTGACTGTAAGGACTCGATTTAAAATATGGCACGCGGTATTCACTGCCTCCCCCCAAAACATGGTAGGAAGCTTCGAATCCGAAAGCATAGTCCTTGCAGCCTCAATCAATGTCCTATTTTTACGTTCGGCCACCCCATTTTGTTGAGGTTCATATGGTGCACTGAATTGATGCACTATGCCCTTTGATAGGCAATATAGACCAGTTACAGTGTTTTTGAATTCAGTCCCATTATCACTACGTATTCTTTTAACCCGTGTTCCGTAGGAATTCTCCACTTGGTCTAAGAACCCGATGAGCTTGGAAGTCGTCTCGTCCTTTGTACCTAAAAAGAAAACCCAAGAAAAACGTGAGTAATCGTCAGTGATAACTAAACAGTACCAACTACCTCCGATACTCCTTTTGTTGATTTAGCCGAAAAGGTCCATATGCAACAAATCGAATGTTGAGGTTATGGAGTTCTGCTTCTTGGACTTGTGTGTCTTCTTATGTTGCTTGCCCTTCATGCACGGTAGACACTTGTCCTCGAACTGAAAGCTCTTCATAGGCACACCCTGCACCAGTCCATTCTTCGTTATGTAGTTCATATTTCTTAGGTGCAGGTGAGCCATGCGTCTGTGCCACAGTACCGATTCCGTCTCCGAAGCTTTGGATAATAAACAAATTGGCCCCATCGAAGTCTTTGGCTTGTTCATATCCAGCATGTACAAGTCGTTCTTCCTTGGCGCCCGCATCAATACCCATTCTTCAGGAATCTTAAATCATTTGTTGTTTGGACCTGTGGTAATCTCCTGCACATGAAAGAAAATAGGTTAGTTATCACGGGGAACCCAAGCCATAACTGACTTGGTTATACCATTCTCGTCGACATAATTAAACTCTTTCAAATACCCATCTCTCCTTTCAGGTGACTTGGGTCTTTGAACTGGAGTCTGTTGTGGAGCCGAGTGATTTAAGTTCACTCTTTTCCTTGGAGTAGACATTTGTTGTGGAGCTCTAGAATAATTCCTATTGTATGGCATTTCGGACTGTGATCCCTGAGCTCTTACCGGTGCGTACTGTCTAACTGGAGTATGAGACCTAACTGGAGTGTGTGACCTGCTAGGTGTTGTGCTCCTATAGACTTGTTGTGGTGCTGACCTAGATTGATTAATGACACGATTCGGTGAATTTGTCCTAATCACTTCCTTTGGTCCAACCTTTACCGGTGTGTTTTTCACAACTTGTTTAGGTGCGGCCTGCACAGTTTTCTCGGTACTTTGAGAACTGTTGGTGCTCGCCACACTGGTTGAGGGCTTAACAGGTGTTGGGTTCACTGTCTTAGGTGTAACATCGGCTTTCCTAAGCGGACAGTGAGAAGCAACATGCCCCTTCTCGTGACATCTGAAGCAAGACATCTTATCTATGGACTTTTTGTGTGTTCCCTTAGATCTAGGTGTCTCACTAGTGTCTATTTCCTTTTGTAGATCTATGGCGACTGGCTCATCGTCCTGATCAGCCCAAGCAATTTTCTGTTTTCCTGCAGGTGTTTCACTGGAGGAAGACACATATTTGACTTTCTTAACCTTGACGGTTGTGTCAGCCACCTTAGGTGTATTTTCTTTAATAGGCTCTGGTGTCAGTGTAGGTAGGTCCTCTAAGTCTACTGATTTTTCAGTTTTCTCCTGAGGCTGAGGCACATAGTTTGCATTGAAAGGTGGAGGAAATTTCGTGAAATCCTAGACCTCCGGGTTTTTTAGACTGTCTTTGGGCATCTAAAACTTTCCCTAGGTTTAGGCTTGAATTCCTAAACTTTTCCAACTTGCTATTCGCCTCGGCTACCTTTACCTTTGTTTCAGCTAGCTCTATGTCCTTGTCCTTAAGACTTTTGGTCAAGGCCTCTACGTGCTCATACATAAGCTCTATCCTAACACACTGCTCACTCAGTTTGTCTTTTAGAACTATTACGTCTTGAGCATCAACCTTAAGCTTTTCTTTAAGATCTTGCTTGATATCGTTTAGGCTAGCGTTTTCAAATTTTAAATTCTCATTTTGAGCAGTTATGGTTTTATGTGATTCTAAGACTAGATTTAACCTATAGTTAGAATTAACACACAACGCACATAATTCACGAAAAAGAGAGTAAGTCAGACTAACCTTTGAGTTATCAGATTCCACGTTGGCCATCTGAGCAGCAAACTCCAGTACTGTCTGATCATTCGTCTTCTCTACCCATATCGGACTGCTGTCCCGTGTGGTCTGCTCGTCCCCATCACACCCAGTCTCCGTGACTTCAGCCATAAAAGCTCGAGCATTCGATTCTGGATGTGAGCTCCAGTCATACGTACCATCTAGCTGTCTGTCTGAAGTGACATTAGATAGTAGACCCGCTAGGTTGGCTTGACCAGATGATGAACTTGGAAGGTATCGTTGTTGGGACTGATTTTGGAACTGTCCCTGATGTTGACTCTGCCCTTGGTATGTCTCCACCTTCGGTCTCTGACACTCCCTGGCGAAGTGTCCCAGTCCTTGACAGTTGTAGCATTTTACTTTGGACTTATCAAATCCAATCCCCTTGTTGTTCATCGTCAAATTTCTCCCAGTTCGTTTAATGAATCTCTTAACCCGTTGGGTTACCATAGCCAGTTGCCATTTAAGATCCATTTCCTCAAGCTCATCAGGGTCGACCTGATCGTAGTCTTCGTCCCAGAGAGCAGGATCGTTAATCTTCCCCTGAACACAATTCCCGTATGCGGCCACAAAAGAAGCAAGCAGATTCAAATGTTCTTCCGCTGATTTTGCGCTCATGGGCATCTTCGAATAGCTCTGAGATGTCGATGCCTGTTGTACTTGAGGCTGCGGTTCTTCCGATCTTCCTAATCCTAAGAACGCGCGATTCAATGTGTCATCAGTCTCTGCTGGTGACGACGTTTCTCCAGTGAAAAACGCTGTAGCAGTCTTCGGTTCGGCTGTCACTGAAGGTTTTGTTGTCTTTCCAAAATACATTGCTGGATTCTGGACTTGTTCGTAATCAGTTTCGGCCTTCAGTAGCTCGAAGTGATATGCCCGCAACGTTCCCACAATATCATCCAGAGATTGAGTATAATACTTGTCCTCGTTCAGCTTGATCATTGCCACATACATAGCCCATTTGGCTGGTAAGGCATCAAGAAGCTTGTTGTTCTTGTCGGTGTCAGTAAACTCAATCCCGTGACTTTCAAGTTCCGTCAACAGGTGATAGAACCGGGTGATGATATCATCCAGCTGTTCATCCTTTAATGCCTTGAAAATTGCAAACTGTTGTTTTAACAGCTCTGTACGCTTTCTACGAACCCTAGGATTACCCTCACACCTCTTCTCTAGAGACTCCCAAAGTTCCTTTGACGTCTTTTGAGTCCTAAATGTGTGCAGTATATCCTGAGGCAAAGCCATTCGGATTAGCGAGAAAGCTTTGTTTTCGGCTTCATACAATTTCTTATCATCCTCCTTCATCATTTGATATGATAAGACTTTCTGACGGCCTTCAACTTCTGACACTGGTGGAATATATCCTTCGTCGATACACACCCACATGCGCATGTCATTAAAACGCACGAAATCGGTAAACCGATCTTTCCACCAGTAATAATCTTCGACTTTCATCAGCTTAGGCGGAGCGTTTGCCTTCCCGACCTCGTGGTCCATTTCTAGGAATTTTTGAAGATTTGACATCTTTTCGAAAATAATTGAATTGACCTTAATTAATTTAATTCGAAACTAATGTGAATTAATTCGTTCGAATCTAGGTAGATTCGAATGTAATCAATTTCCAATTTATTTGGGATTAAATTCGATTAAGTGTTATAATTCAGTTAAACTCAAAATTATGTCAGATTCGAAAAGTCCTCAGATTCGAAGGTCAGACAAACTCGAAACTACAGCAGATTCGAAACCCTATTCGAAACTAAACTAAACTCGAATTAAACTCGAAACTAAGTAGACTCGAGATCCTATTCGAATGAAGCACAAACTCGAAATAGATTCGAAACCCTCTGTATTAGACTCGAAAGGAGCGGATTTTGGTTAGACTCGAAACTAAGTGTAACCCTAATTACCCCTATTAGATTCGAGTGCCGCAAACTCGAAAAATGGCTAACACTTTGATTTTTTAACGTTTTGCAGATGAAATCAATATTTTTGCAATGAAAAATATTGATTTCGATCAAAAACGTGAAAAACCACAAAGTGTTTTCCGAATAAGAATTTGCTAAGCTTGAAAACACGATGTTGAGAGAAAAACCGTCCAACTAGCGTCAAGAAACCTAGAATGTATCTAGATGAACACGAAGAACACCAAGAACACTCCGTTGGCTTTGATACCACTTGTAAGGTATACCACTACGAGATCTATCTAGACGCGGAGCCGTCAACGGGTGCGGAATCCTCGTTAACGGGTAGACGGAAACAACTCTCAATCGGAAACACGGAGACTATCAGAGGCTGAACGAACGACACACGAACGATCCTACGAACTGATTCTCTCCGAAACTGCACTAACACTGATGATAAACTCGAGATCGCTTAATGCTTAATCCCTCACGAATTCTGCAAAAAGTTCAATAATATCTCGAGTCTATCCCTAATTATAGACCCTGATTCGAGTCTGTTATGGGCCAAACTCGAATCTGGACCAAGGCCCATTCGAGTTTGTCCACAATGACACTCTCGAATCTGCCTACGCAGTCACATTCGAATCTACCAAGAGGCTCATTCGAATCTAACTAGATTCGAATCCTAGCCTGAGATAATTCGAATTTACCTTCTCACACAAACAACTAAGTGTTGAAACTTATGTTATTAACTTATGCTTGAATAAATCTTTGAACTTTATGTTTGAACTTCTTGTAATATGTTACATCAAGTTCAAACACACAATCAATAACTGACAAACATACATAAACATATATATCAAACACTAGTTAATTCCCAATACCTTGAATATTACTTAAACCAAAATGTTAGATCGCTTAGACTGCTATCGTCACACAAGGTGTACCAACACACGATAGACACTTATCCTCGAACTGAAAACTCTTCATTGGAACACCTTTCACCAATCCATTTTTCGTAATGTAGTTCATTTTTCTTAGGTGCAAGTGTGCCATGCGTCTGTGCCATAAAACCGACTCAGTCTCTGAAGCTTTAGATAGTAGACAAATTGGTCCCATCAAAGATTCCGACTTGTTCATGTCGAGCATGTACAGGTCATTCTTTCTTGGAGCCCTCATCAGTATCCATTCTTCAGGTACGGTGAATCCCGGTTTTAGCACTAACGCCTCTATATCAGTGAAAAGTACTGAGTTCTTCTTATCACATATTTGAGATACACTAATGAGATTGTGAATCAGTTTATCAACGTGATAAACTTGATCCAATTTGATAGTCCCATTAGTGACCACTCCAGTACCGGTGATATTTCCTCCTTTATTTCCAGAGAATGATACAAATCCCCGATTCCCTCCCTTGAAGTCTGCAAGAAGACTTCTTTTCCCTGTCATGTTACTGTAGCAACCACTGTCGACGAACCACTTGTTGTTTGGACCTGTAGTTATCTCCTGCACATGAAAGAAAATAGGTTAGTTATCACGGGGAACCTAAGCCACAACTGACTTGGTAATACCATTCTCGTCCACATACTTGAACTCTTTCAAATACCCATCTCTCCTTTCAGGTGACTTGGGTTTTTGAATTTGAGTCTGTTGTGGTGCAGCGTGATTTAAGTTCACTCTCGGCCTTTGAGTAGGCATTTGATGTGGAGCTCTCGAATAGTTTCGATTATAATGCATTTCCGACTGATATCCCTGAGCTCTACCTGGTGTTTGATGTCTTACAGGAGTATGTGACCTAACCGGAGTGTAAGCTCTGCTAGGTGTGGTACTCCTATAATTATGTTGCGGTCCTGACTTAGATTGATTAGTGACTCTATTTGGTGAATTAGTCCTAATCACTTCTTTTGGTCGACCTGACACAGGTGTTTGTTTCACAGCAGATTTAGGTGCGGCTTGCACGGTTTTCTCGGTATTTTGAGAACTACTAGTGCTTGCAACACTTGGAGAAGGCTTATGTTGTTCCTGCTTTCCAGATTTAGGTGTAGAATCTACCTTCCTATGTGGACAACTGGAAGCAACATGCCCCATTTCGTGACATCTAAAGCAAGACATTTTGTCAATCGACTTTTTATGTGTGCCCTTTGACTTATGTGTCTCACTAGTGTCTGGTTCTTTTGTTTCAACTATAGTGACTGGTTCATCCTCCTGATCATTAAAGTCAATTTTGTGTTTTCCTACAGGTTTATCACTAGAGGATGGCACAAATTTAACCTTCTTAATCTTGATATTATTAGCAGTCACCTTAGTTTCATTTTTCTTAGCACTTTCAGAAACTGGTTCCGGTAAATCCTCTGATTCAACTAAGTTCGCAGTTTTCTTCTGAGGTTGAGGTACATAATTTTCATTGAAAGGTGGAGGACTCTCATCATACCCTAGACCTACAGGCTTCTTAGACTGACGCTGTGCATCTAAGATTTTCCCTAGGTTGAGTGATGAGTTCCTAAACTTTTCAAGTTTACTATTTACCTCAGCTACCTTTACCTTAGATTCTGCTAGCTCTACTTCTTTGGATTTAAGGTCTTTGGTCAATGCCTCAACATTTTCATACATCGGTTCTAATCTAACACACTGTTCGCTCAGCTTGTCCTTTAGAAGTACGACATCTTGTGCATCTGCCTTAAGCTTATCCCTAAGATCTTCTTTTATATCCACTAGGCCCGTTGTCTGATTTTAATGATTCATTCTGAGCAGATATAGTTTGATGTGATTCAAGTACTAAGTTTAACCTATCGTTAGACGTAGCACACAAAACGCATAAATCATGGAAAAGAGAGAAATTCAGAATTACCTTGGCGTGATCAGATTCCACGTTGGCCATCTGTGCGGCGAACTCCAGTATTGTCTTATCTTCTGACTTTTCTACCAACATCGGACTGCTTGTATTCGGATTGTTGTCCCCTGTCTTTTCCTCTGCTCCACCACTTCCAGCCTCAGTCACTTCAACCATAAAGGCTTTAGCATTCGACTCTGGATGTGTACTCCAGTCATAAGTTCCATCAAGCTGTCTGTCTGATGTGACGTTGGATAACAGACCAGCTATATTCGCTTGACTGGTTGAACTACCTGGCAGATATCTCCCTTGAGATTGATTCTGATACTGATTCTGGTAGTTTTCTAGTTTCGGTCTCTGACACTCTCTAGCAAAGTGTCCTAACCCCTGACAGTTGTAACACTTAACCTTGGACTTGTCAAACCCACTCTTATTGTTACTAACGTTAAGATTTATGCCCGTTCGCTTGATGAACCTTTTAACTCTCTGAGTTACCATGGCCATTTGCCATTGCAGATCAATCTCTTCTAGATCATCAGGATCTACCTGATCGTAATCCTCATCCCAAAGTGCAGGATCGTTAATTTTGCCCTGAACACAATTGCCGTAAGCGGCCACAAATGAAGCCAACAAATTCAGATGGTCTTCGGCTTATTTTGCGCTTATAGGCATCTTTGAATTCCCTTGAGATGTAGATGCTTGTGTAGCCTGATTCTGCTTTTCTTCTGGTCTAGCAAACCCTAAGAAAGCCCTACTTACTGAGTCTTCTGATTCAACCGGTGTAGATGTCTCTCCCGAGAAGAATGCTGTAGCCGTCTTCACATCAGTTGCCCCTTAGGATTTGGACTTCCCAAAGTACATGTTCGGATCCTGTACTTGATCGTAATCCCTTTCCTTCTTAAGCAATTCAAAGTGATAAGCCCTCAGCGTTCCTATAACACTGTTTAGAGTAAGAGTATAGAACTTGTCTTCATCATGCTTTATCAGCGCCACATACATTTCCCATTTGGCTGGCAAAGCATCCAAAATTTTGTTAATTTTCTCAGTTTCACTATACTCCACATCATGGCTGGCTAACTCAGTTAATAAGTGATAGAATCTGGTAATTGTCTCATCCAGCTTTTCGTTCTTCAAAGCTTTGAAGATCGCGAATTGCTGCTAGAGCATTTCCATTCTATTCTTTCTGACCCTCGGGTTGCCTTCACACCGTTTCTCTAACGCATCCCACAGCTCTTTTGCTGTCTTCTGATTACGGAATGTGTGCAAGATCTCCTGAGGTAACGCCATTCTAATGATAGCGAATGCACGGTTCTCGGCTTCATACAGCTTTTTATCGTCGTCCTTCATCTTTGAATATGGCACAACCTTTTGTCGTCCTTCAATCTCAGCCGTAGGTGGAATGTATCCTTCATCAATACAAATCCACATCCGCATACCATTAAACCTCGCGAAGTCAGCGAACCTATCCTTCCACCAGTAATAATCCTCTATTTTCATCAGCTTAGGTGGTGAATTCGCTTTTCCGACCTCGTGATCCATCTCAATGAACCTCTGTAGACTTGTCATTGTTTCAAATATTTTTGAATATAAACTTAGTTAATTTAATTCGAAATGAATTTAAATTAACTCTTTCGAATTTGAATAAATTCGAATTTAATTAATTTTAAACTGGTTTGGAATTAAATTTGAAATTAAGTTTGAAATCCAACTAAATTCGAAAATAATGGCAAATTCGAAGGTTATTAAAATCGAAATCCTTAATTTCGAACTTATACTAAATTCGAAATTCTGAGCAAAGTCGAATTGGCCAAACTCGAATCAAACTCTAAGGAATCTCGAAAGGAGCGTATTTTCAGTCAAACTCGAAAATGAGAAAACCCTAATACCCTCTTAATAAACTCGAGCGCCGCAAGTTCGAAAAATGGCTAATACTTCGAGTTTTTCAAGTGTTTCAGATTAAACCAGTATTTTTACGAGTAAAAATACTGATTTCGATCAAAAACTTGAACTACTACAAAGTATTTTCCGAGATCTGACTTGATAAGCTCGAAAAACCTCCAAAAACGTGATATTATCCGTCCAAAACGTCAAAAAAACCTAGGATGTTGCTTATGAACACGAAGAACACCCCAAAGGCTCTGATATCACTTGTAAGGTCTTGACTCTACGGATCTATCTCGACGCGACACCGTCCAACGAGTGCGGAATCCTCGTTAGCGGCTTGACGGTAAGATCACACTCACAGAAACACGGAGACTACCACGGTGTTAGACGAACGACTACGAACGCCCCTACACGATGATTCTCTCCGAAACAACTCTCTGGAAACTTGCAAGTTCGAGATCGTCTTTGATAATCGCTCTAAAACATCTGCAAAAGTCTCTGCCAAAAAGTCTTATAATTAATCGAATTAACCCTTAATTATACTGACAGATTCGAGTTTGTCTAGGACAAATTCGAATCAGGCCCAAGGCCCATTCGAATTTGTCCTCATTGACAAATTCGAATTTACCTATAAATTCGAACTTCACATATTAAACTTATATTTGAACTTATGTTTTAACCTATGTTTGAATTTATCTTTGAACTTTATGTTTGAACTTCTTGTAATACATTACATCAAGTTCAAACATACAATCAACCAATATCAAACACACATAATCACATATATCAAACACTATTCAATACCAAGTTACTTGACTTACACAAAATGTTATCAAAACTTAGACTATTATCGTCACACAGAGTGTACTAACATATTTGATCGAACCTGACAAGCCTTTTTTTTTTCCATTACATTTCTAAGAATCATTTTCATCATTCAAAGCTACACACCACCACCACCGGCAAGAAAAACACCGGCGAGGCCACCTCCGGGTAAAGAATATATATAATTTTAATTAAAATAAAAGTTAAATTTTAAAAAAAAAATACGATCAATAGTAAATGTAAATAAAATATTAAAATATAAGTATATTTATAAATAAAATAAGTGTGTTTATAATGAATTAAGTATATTTATAAATAATATAATTATAAAGATAAAATAAAATAAATGTTGGACTATAAATGGGTAATAATAAAATCATAGGGACTAAAAGTGTCTCAATGAAAAGGGTAAAATGTCATTCTTACAAATTTAATGGTTGTGTCGTTAACTTTAACGGACGAATGACTAAAAGTGCACAAAATTAGCAAAATGGGGATGAAATTTGACCTTATTAAGGTTAATGGACTGAATCTGGGTAAACCATCAAACCACAAGGATAAAAAATGTCATTTACTCTAATTATTTTTAAGACTGGATCACATCAACGGTCTAACCATTTGAACCGTAAGTAGTAAAAAAATCAGATTTGATTGGCTTAGTAAACCACTTATATTTAAACCGTTCAAAAGCGATTGGTTTTCATCATAATAGTTGATCCGTTTCAATGATATTTTGATTTTCCTTGGATAAAATTTTAATTTATGATGGATTGTTGATGGAAGTTTACTCTTCGTGTGCAATGTGGGATACATTTTGCAAGCAAACCCCATGTTTTTATTTAGGACTAAATGATCAAGTGTTGTATAGATTACATAGAATAAGACGCCGTCAAATAAGAGTCCTATAAAATTTAATATACTAGAACATATATATCAAGTGTCGTATTGATGTACATGTTAATAAGACATCAGTGAATAAATGTCTTATATACAAAACGTATCGTATTATAACCAAATTATTAAGTGTCCTACACAAGTGAATGTAATAGAAATTTATTAAAAATTGTTATATTATATTACATTATAATAAGATGTCATTATGTAAGCTACCCGTAAACATAACATATTAGGACTTCTTAAGTGTCGTACTAGGTTATATCATAATAACACTCCACTTGTTATACGTCTTATAATGTCAATGTAATGTGACCCAAATATTAAGTGTCCTAATAGACACCAACTTCATAGGACTCAAAAAGTTTCGCGTCATATTAAGTTTATTTTAGGACAACATTTAAAAAACCGTCTTATAAAAAATGTTCTAGAAATCCTTTTTGTTTGATACTGATCGATGTTAATATTTAGCTGTTGATCTTTAATAATTGCTGTTATGATGATCTAGACATTGCCATTAAAGTTTAATTAATTGTTGATTTTACTTCTTCAATTGATGTAAATGTGGATTATAATTGTAATCATGGTTAAAGTCATGAATACAAAATTATTATTTTGCTTATGCTAACAATAATTTTAGTAACATGCTTTTTGGATTTCATTACCAATATTAGTAACATACCATTAATTATTAAAAAATAATATACTTTTTTATTAGAAATTATGAAATAACTTAATTTTTTACCAATAACAATACACATTTTTTACTAATATTATTATTACTGGTAAAAAGTTTAAAAACACATTACTATTTTAGTTACACTACAAGAAAAGTGTCATTTAGTGACACACACTTTTAGTGACACAAAAAAAAGTGTCACTATATCTTACTTTTAGTGACACTTATGAAAAAGTGTAGGTATAGAGTAATTTTTTACCCACACTTTTTCTAAATTAGTGACACAAAACTTTTGTCACAAAATATTTAAGGTCTATACCCACATACATTTTTAGTCACTATATGTCTATACCCACTCCACTTTTACCCACTCTTTTTGTTGTGTAGGTAAAAGATTTTGATACCTATAGTGACACTTTTTAACAAAAAGAGTGGGTAAAAGTGGAGTGGGTATAGACATATAGTGACTAAAAATGTTTGTGTTTGTGTCACTAATTTAGAAAGAGTGTGGGTAAAAGATTACTCTATACCTACATTTTTTCATAAGTGTCACTAAAAGTAAGATACAGTGACATTTTTTTGTGTCACTAAAAGCGTCTGTCACTAAATGACATTTTTCTTGTAGTGGTAGTCCTAAAAATTAATTAGTTCGTGTACCTTCTTTTAAAAAGTATAAATAAAATATATATTACAAATGATAAAAAGAAATAACTCAAAGAGTGAAAGTAAGGTTATATTTTATGGAGTTAATAGTTTATTATAAAACAAAATTACCATGAAAGTCAGAATAAACTAAAAAGTGAAACACTATGAAATGTGCATTTTGTGCATGAAAGGTGGAAAAAGAACTCAAAAAAGTTGGTAGATTTTGCCTATAATTGTTACAAGCGTAGAAACTTTTGCAAGAAAACCAAAGTCAAAAGATAGTCGGCAATAATTTTCAATTATTTAATTGATTAGAAGATTGCACAGATCTTAATCCATCAAGTACGCATACAACCACTGCAAGAATTATAGGCAATAGCGGCGACACCCTTTAGAAGTGACAATGGCTTTAACAGCGACATCTAAAAAATTCAGATACTTGTCGCCGCTAAAGGCTTTAGCAGCGACACCGTGTCGCCGCTAATACCCAAAAAAACCGCCCCCATTCTGCCGCCCTCTTTCCACCTCTCTCTCTTTCACTTTTCACCTACCCAACTCTCCTTCTTCTCCATTTGCGATTTTTGCTTCCTCCAAGCTTGAGGTACCGATTTTTTGTGCTTTTCTTTGTATTTTGTGTATTTTTAGGTAAACATATGTAATGTGTATGTATTGATGTGTTAGGTGTCTCTGACGCTCTCTGTCGCCGTTGCCCTCTCTCTTCGCCGCCGGCTCTTTCTATGTGCAAGGTACGTATTTTGTATGTATTAAAGTTAGTGTGTGTATTTGTATGTATTTTGAGTATTAGTGTGTGTACTTGTATGTATTTTGTGTATTAGTGTTAGTGTGTGTATTTTTATGTATTTTGAGTGTTAGTGTGTGTATTTGTTTGTATTTTGTGTATTTAGTATATTAATGTATGTATTTGTGTGTTGGTGTGTGTATAAGTTTTTGGATAAAAGTTTTAGATTTATCAAAATTAGGTCTTTAACAACATATAAAATTTTTAGCCACATAATTTCTTTTAACAACATATAAAATTTTACGAAAATAGCTAATAACAAGAAGATATAATGTAAACAAATAAAAACTATAATCGACCATCCTTAAACAAAATATATAATCGCTTCTAAAACCTGTTTTATATAGTGATGACTTGATAACACACGAAAATACATACAAATCTGACATACAATCAAAATAACATTTAGTGACACACGAAAAGTGTCACAAAATTCAAAAATGGGTGCCAAAATTTTTGTGTGCACAACAAAAGGAGTGTGTAAAAGTGAAATGACAATATATATAGTAACAAAAAATGTACGTGAGTATAGATCTCAAGTATTTTTGTATCAATACTTTAAAAAAGTGTGGGTAAAAGATTGTTCTATACCCACTCTTTTTCATAAGTGACACTAAGGGGTCGTTTGTTTTTCTATAAAAGATCTGCGAAGCTCTTCCGTCTGCGATTTCGCAGACGTGGGAAGAGGTCTAAGTTAGAAGTGCCTTTGTTTTTTCATCTTCGCATTACGTCTGCGATTTTTGCTTCCTCCAAGCTTGAGGTACCGATTTTTTGTGCTTTTCTTTGTATTTTGTGTATTTTTAGGTAAACATATGTAATGTGTATGTATTGATGTGTTAGGTGTCTCTGACGCTCTCTGTCGCCGTTGCCCTCTCTCTTCGCCGCCGGCTCTTTCTATGTGCAAGGTACGTATTTTGTATGTATTAAAGTTAGTGTGTGTATTTGTATGTATTTTGAGTATTAGTGTGTGTACTTGTATGTATTTTGTGTATTAGTGTTAGTGTGTGTATTTTTATGTATTTTGAGTGTTAGTGTGTGTATTTGTTTGTATTTTGTGTATTTAGTATATTAATGTATGTATTTGTGTGTTGGTGTGTGTATAAGTTTTTGGATAAAAGTTTTAGATTTATCAAAATTAGGTCTTTAACAACATATAAAATTTTTAGCCACATAATTTCTTTTAACAACATATAAAATTTTACGAAAATAGCTAATAACAAGAAGATATAATGTAAACAAATAAAAACTATAATCGACCATCCTTAAACAAAATATATAATCGCTTCTAAAACCTGTTTTATATAGTGACGACTTGATAACACACGAAAATACATACAAATCTGACATACAATCAAAATAACATTTAGTGACACACGAAAAGTGTCACAAAATTCAAAAATGGGTGCCAAAATTTTTGTGTGCACAACAAAAGGAGTGTGTAAAAGTGAAATGACAATATATATAGTAACAAAAAATGTACGTGAGTATAGATCTCAAGTATTTTTGTATCAATACTTTAAAAAAGTGTGGGTAAAAGATTGTTCTATACCCACTCTTTTTCATAAGTGACACTAAGGGGTCGTTTGTTTTTCTATAAAAGATCTGCGAAGCTCTTCCGTCTGCGATTTCGCAGACGTGGGAAGAGGTCTAAGTTAGAAGTGCCTTTGTTTTTTCATCTTCGCATTACGTCTGCCCGCGTCTTCCAGCCTCTTCCCGTGTCTGCGAGGTTTCTTCCATATGGTAAATCAGTACCCAGCATCTGCTAGTTCTTTCCCTAGGTTTTCTCACAACCAACTCCATTCATCCCTCTACCGCCGCCGTCGATCTATTGCTCTACAGCCGCTGCTGCCGCCACTGATCTGATACTCTACCGCTGCTTCTCTGGAGCTCAACCGCGCCACCGCCGATCTGGTGCTCTACAGCCGCTGCCGCCGCCGCTGATCTGGTGCTCTACCGCTGCTGCTTTGGAGCTCAACCGCGTCGCCGCCGCTCTGTGGCTCAACCGCCGCTGCTGCTCTCACTGGTTCGTCTTTCTTGTTGATTTCTCTCGACCGTCGCCGCTGATTCGTCTTTCTTGTTTATTTCGAAGGTGAGTTCTTTATCTGCTTTGCAATCAATCATACAAGCCCTACCAAATCCTAAACCCACAATCATTTTAGAGTTTCTGAAATTCAAACGCTAAAGTTTTACCTGCTATGATTTTGTGATATTTGTTGTTGGGCTGTTGGCTTATCATGTTTATGTTACCAGGCTCCAGAAGAGAGAATGAGTACAAATACATATGGGTAATTATGTTTTTAAACCTTAATTTGATTGAAATTCATTTTTACATCATAGATGCTGTCATTGTTATACTATTTTGGTTATATGGGTAATTGTTATGAGTTTTGTTCAAGTTTATATTTTGAGTTTTTCAGTTTGGTTAATTGTTAACTTTTTTTAAGTTTGTAATTATTTGTTAGTTGTTAATTGTTAACTTTTTTAACTATCAATTTGTGAATTATTTGTTAGTTGTAAACTGTTAATTTTTTTAACTTTTTATTATAGTTTCAAATGGGAATTACTCATCGGTCAAACGAGGCAATTAAATGCTTGTTCGAGACATGTCTTGAAGAAGTTACAAAAGTGGGTAGATTAGATAGCAGCACAGTTGATGACGAATATACGATGAATACTAGCTAATGTTTGATGTTTTGGGTTATGGATGTTTTGTATCAAAATGAACCTTGAAATATGGATATTTTGTATCGAATGACCTTTGAAGTATGAATATTTTGTATAAATCAATTAAACTTTGAAATTATATATTTTGTTTTTTTGTTCAGTTTATTTTCTATAAAAATTCAAGTATGTAAATTTTTTGATGAAAAAAATTAAAATTGAACTCTCGCAAACATTTATTAAGATTTTAAAAAACAAACAGTCTTCTCTTTGCAGACCGCAGACTTTTAGACCACCTCTTCTAATTGCAGTCTTTCGCAGCTAAGTTCGCAGACCGCAGACATTGACCTCTTAAAAAACAAACAATACCTAAAAGTAAGATACATTTACACTTTTTTTTGTGTCAACCGTGTGTCATTAAATGTCACTTTTCTTGTAGTGATAGGTTTCCGAACATATATTGAAGATGTACTATTATTTCTTATAATTCTTTAAATTGATTAATTATTTTTTATCACAGAATATATAAGTACTAATTGAGCCAACTTTGAAGGCAAAAAAGGGAGATCCATTTTAATTAAAATAATTAAGGAAATCATCTATATAAAGATAATTAAATGAAACGGGCTAAAAACAAATTAAAATTGTCTGGATAAATATCCCAACGATGGTAATATAATGTTTTAGGATATTAATTAAATCTGTATACGGTAGAATTTCGAGGATCAAAACCTCACAATAGGCATCACCATAACCATGAAAGCAATCGGTTGTTTGGAAGATCTTATTTGCTTAATTAATACCTACCATTTATAAATTTAAAACTTTGCATCCCACCCTCTAGCTAGACCCCATACTTTGCCTCTTGAGCATCAAGAAAACAATGATCGAATTGGTTTTACAAATATCCAGTTATCACCAAGGCAATGCTTTGGAAGGGATGTGACAACTTCGTACAAAGATGCTATGACGTTCAGTTCCTCGTCACCAAGTATTTGACATCATGTTAAATTCTTGCGGTTTGCGAGTCTGTTGCATAATGACCAGAGAGAAGTGCCCAAATCCTTCAAGTAACTTATATTGTTAGGGAATATATGGTTCCTCCAATCGAGGATTAGTTCTCTTAATGTAAGATTAATGTGACATGTTTAAGTTAATAGGTTAAGTATAAAAGGAATTTAATGTCAACATGGTGAAATGACAACAATAAATAAATTTTTTTTACTGATATGGAGATGCAATGTAAACATGCTGAAAATGTCATTAGCTGGGCACAAAAGCATAAACACGCCATCATTACGAAGTTTAATTAACTACAAGTAACCATAAGAGTGAGGGGTATGGGGGAGTCGCGAGGCAGGCGGCCTTGCCACCTCACCCCAAGCCGCCGGGAACACCATTCCGGGTGTCCGGTCCTGCGCAGAAACCACCCCGCCCCGACCTCCCTTCCCCTCGTGACCACGCGCCAACGGATACCTCAAACTGTCTTTTGACCGTTGAAAATAAAAAAAATTTAATAATTTTTTTTCCCTATAAATACCCATCTCCATTCACATTCATCTTCACACAAAAATCCCTCTATCTCTATACACTTTTATCTCTTCCACAAAAACCTCTCAATCTATATACACTTTCTCTAAAATTATGGATCGAAATACCGGCAAACAACCCGCCGCAAGTCGACAAATCGGTAGTTTACCGGCTTCTCGATCAAACCCTCCTTTTCGCCCACCGCAAAATTATCCACCGAATTTAACGGATTATTTGGCACCATATGTACCACACTTTTTACCATATGTACCACACTTTTCACCATATCCATCATCATCCATTCCACAATATCAATTATCACCACCCATTCCTCAACAATATTACCAACAATCACCACCCAATCCACAAAATTCGTCGCAAAATCCCCCCAATCCACAATATTTCTAACTCGCAAGAATTTAACGAGGGTTTCGAACCATTTTCTACTTATCGGGACCCCGCATCCGTCGACGAGGACGAACTAGAATCGATACCCGAAACTCAACCCAACGACGACGAGACGATTCCCGTAAACACCGCGGCAAGCGGGTCTACACGGAAGGGTCCAATGAAACCAAAAATGTGGACCTCCATCGAAGAAAACGCTTTGGCGGAAGCCTGGATTGATATTTCCGAAGATCCAACTACCGGAAACAATAAAAAACATTCAAACTTTTGTGGACGAATCCTCGAAAATTTTGATAGCCGAGTTGGTGGAACTAGCCGCACCACCCACCAACTTAATTCAAAGTGGAAAGACATGAACCCGTAATTGCACAAAATTTGGCAGCATGTTTAACGACGAATCGACGGAGCAGCGAAAACGATTTTGACGTTTTCAACACCACCCAAGAACAATACAAGGCCCTCAATAAAAATAAGCCGTTCCACACCAATCGGCTTGGGAGGTGCTTCGACGTCATCCAAAGTGGAACCCCGTTCCACAAATGGATGATTTGTTGAGCCGCAAAGAAAGCGGTTTAAAACTTCGGATTCTAACACGATCTGAACACCGTCTTCGGACGCGGCATTTTTAGGTGTTCACGATGAGGAAGATGACGAGGGCGACGAGGATATTCAGGAGTTTGAACAACCACGCCGCAAGGGAAAAAAACCAGCATCAACATCAGCCGACCCACAGATGCGCACACAATTCGAAAGGATTTCAACTTCTCACGTCGTGATGTTAAAGATAAGAAACGTCATCAAAAACGACTTGAAGAAATGAGACAAATAAAAATGGACTACGAAAAGGATTTCAAAGAGAAAAAATATCAGGCGTACATTGCGTCACTGAATGAACAACAAGAACGAGACTTGGAGTTTTTCATTCGGCCACACGACCATTGGAAGCTAACGCTTTACATCCCGTATTACAACGCAAACAAAGAATTGCGGAGCGCTAGGGATGACAACTATAGTTTCGTAATTTTTTAATTAGTTTTTAGTTTCGTGATTTTTTTAGTTATGTAATTTTTTTAGTTTTTAGTTTCGTAATTATTTTAGTTATGTAATTTTTTTAATTTTTAGTTTCGTAAGTTTTTATTCTTTAATTTCGTAATTTTATTATGTAAGCTTTTAAATATTTATGAAATTATTTATTTTAGTTTTAATAATTGTTTTCTTAATTAAAATGAATTTATATTAAAAAATTAAGAAAGATGGAAATGTATGAAAGACGAGTATTTCCACCTTAAAAAGATGAGAAAAGGTGGAGTAAGAAAAACTGATATGACGCTGACGTGTACAGAAAGATGGGTATGTGAAAGATACTCATACTCATCACTCTAAGGATGGTGGTGGTCTCACCGAGTGAAATTACCCGGAGGTTCCAAGCTCGAACTCTAGATCGACGTAATAAAAATATACCCACTTATATGCCACTGCATGAGGTTTACATGTGATGACTTTGGGCTATTCGGTATCTTCAAAGCTAGTGGTATTAGTCGGTTCGCAAAGCAGATCAAAGAGTACATGCACCTAGCTAGGTTAATCCAAAAGAAGTTTAACTACAATTATCAAAAGTCAAAACATTGACAAAGGAAAAGTTTATTACCTAATTAAAACAAAGTAACCATGAAAGTTTGTTGGTTTTTAATTATGACGTTTTTCATAAAACCGGACGGCGACTGATCATTTGGCAACATCAAACCTAGGATGCTTTAATTTGTCATTGAGTTTTTTGTTGGGTACGTGCCTTAATTTTATGTGTGCACACATAGTGCTTAGTAGTTGACCTTGCTGATTAAACTCCCTATTTGACTTTTTAACAATGAGATTGGTCTAAAGGATAACTATAACTCTATAAGTGGAGTTATAGATTTGAAAGATCGATGTACGTTTTCAACCTGCACCAGAACCCAATAACATATACACAAGTCAACGGAAGCATTTATAAAATGAATTTGCTTTTTATGAATTTTGTTACAGATACTACAGAACCATTCTATCAACTTATGATTCTTGTTGGATCCTATAATTTTTGTTGAATTCAATGAATTGTTTTTGATCTTATGAATATTTTTGAATCCTATGAATCTTGTTAAAAATATTGTGAACATTTAATTTTGAATGTTATGAATAGTGTTGCAAACACTTCTATATGAACCTTTTGAATCATATGAATCTTGTTACAAACACTTGTGTGTATATATATATATATATAGAGGGGTGGGTTCAATGGAAAACCACTATGCACCTGAAAACTATGGAAACCTAAGCATACCGTCCGATTTGGTGCATTTAATGAAAAACGCAGCGGCACGATCGTAAGTAAGGTGATGCATCACGTGGGATTTTGATGCATCACGCGGGAAATTTGATGCATCACTCGGGATTTTGATGCATCACGCGGGGAATTCGATGCATTTGTGGTGGTGCAGTGCGGTTTTCACAAGTTTTCAGGTGCATTGTGGTTTTCCATTGAACCCCCTCCTATATATAGACATACACACACACACACACACACACACACACATATATATATATATATATATAAATGCTTATATGTCTTTTTTTATTTGTTCACAATGTTCACACTGGTTCACATGAGAACCTCTCTATTTCATAGATTTGTTTAAACTACCATTAAAAGTCCATGTTTGTAAATTTCTAGGGAAAACCGATTAAAATGGGACGGGTTTCTCCGAACCCGATTATTTTAAACAGGGATGAGATTATACACGCCCCACTAACCCGATTAACCACCCGATATTTGATATATATGTTGTCTAAAAGATATGTTTGTTTTAACTCTGATTTTTACCAAAAAATTTACGACTATTTAGACAATAAGACAAGTACTGTACCTATCGCTTAATAGTATATTAAAAGTAAGAACTTGATATTGAAGGCGAGGATATGCATGGAATGATGACACTTAACTCTTTCTTAACAACTTGCCAAGATGAAAAGCTAAAATTAACTTATAAAAAGCAAATCAACATTAAACGGAATAAGACTAAATAATAATAAGCATGGAAAATTGACTAATTAACTAATAATAAGCACCAAAAAGAGAACGAGATGTGTAAAAATGACAAAAAGAGTAATCACTTGGATTTATCCCAAGTTAGTTGTTGGATGAACTAAAAAACCAAATGAGATCAATGATCATTAAATCAAGAACCTATCAAATTTCTCTCTCAAGTCTTTTGAAAATATGAACATTAGAAAGATTAAATCAAATCTCTTATCAATAACCCACCTCAATTTGATCAAATAAAAACCTTGAATGTTCAGATTGATCAACGAAATGATGATCATATTTTCATAAAAAGCCACCACGACAACAAGATTCTCATATCATTTAGCATTAAATTACACTACTAACCTATTCTATCATATTCTTCATTAGCATCATTTTTTTATCACAAGCCCTAATTAATTAATAAAAATTAATTAATAAGCATGAACAACCGGTTAATCTTAGTTTTCACCACAAATCTATAATCATTCAAGGAAGAACAAACAAGCAAGAATAATCTATCATAGTCAAATGATTTTATAAACTTTAATCAACCCAAACTAATTAACAATCATCCAAAACCAGTGAGAAATTCATTACTAACAACTAGGGTTATTTGTCCCAAATGAATACTAAGAGATATACCCCATGAAAGATGTGATTACATGGATTGAATAAAAGATCAACATATTAGTGGAGGAAACTTCACTAACGATGTTGTATTGATGATGAATCTTGAGGAAAATGAGTTCTCCTTGACTTTCATCTTCAATCTTGATGATAAATTCGATTCCAAAATATGTCGTCAATATTTCTTCAACCCCAAGTGATGTCTCCCTTTTTCAAATCCGGGAAATCTTTTTATCTCTCTTTTTGCAATTTTGTGCTTCACCCTAAACATGACGTGCTTACGTAATTTGCACGTGTTACCTTTTGGTTGGACTAGAAAGCATGACGTGTATTGATCCTAGCAACATGCATTTTTCTCTGCAATAATCTTTGAGCTGCATCGCATGCATACGTGCTTCCAATTAAGTACGACATGCTCTTATCACTTTCAACAATTTTCTTCTATTTACAAGCTCAAGTTCGATCGAGAATAGAAATGACGCCTAATGAGTCTTAAGTTCAATTTGAAATTAAACACACATTAATTAGGGAGAAAAGACATCAATATCACCACAAAAAGTATGTACAATAATATATATATATATATATATATATATATATATATATATATATATAGGGGTGGGTTCAATGGAGAACCTTATGCATCGAAAAACCTTGGAGAACCACAATGCATCGCTAGAAAACTGAAATGCATCACGTAGAAATCGATGCATCACGCAGGAATTTGATACATCAAGTGGAAATAATGTAAAAATCGATGCATCACTCGAGAATTTGATGCATCACGTGGAAATAATGATGCATTACGGGGGAATTGTGATGCATTTGTGGTGGTGCATGGAGGTTCTTCAAGGTTCTTCGATGCATGGAGGTTCTCCATTGAACCCACCTCTATATAGATTTATATGTATGTATGTATGTATGTTAGCATGTATGTGTGTATGTATCCATTAAAACTAAAATGCCACCATCTATATAACAAGAAGTTATTGGCAATATAATCATTATACTTTCATAATTGAACGAATAAAAAAAAAAAGTTAAAGTGAACTCCTTTACCATATTCGAATAAATTAATATTGCATATTTGCATCATTCATTGACTGAAAACATAGTAGACATCCTTTATAAAATGAGCACGTTTTTTTACATACAAAATATTGTAGAGGTGTTAATTAGACATTAGTTGTTGTCTCTGTTATGTTCTCATAACAGTTGTGTATAACTAGGGAGAGAGCTGACGAGATATAATTCTTTCTTGAAGCACTAGATTGTTTCTTCATATTTTGGGTATCTTGTAATCAGTTCCTACAAAAATTGGGCTCTATTTGTCTTGTATAGCAAGGAGTCATGAGTGATTACGTACCATAAAATATACTTGAGTTTTACTAACCATAAAATATATTTGAGATCTGAAGTCCCTGGCTAGACCAACCCGGCCGCAATAAACTAAACACAAATGAAAGGCCTAGAATGAAAGAAACAAAATATATAGCGAGGACTAGCTATAATCAAAACTAAAACAAACTGCAAGACATCACATGACTTTCTTGACGGTTACTTGCTGGAAAAATCATAACCAATGATTATATTTTACATGTTTATGTTACTCTTTAAAAATAAGAGAGACATATCAAATAGAAATGAGAATTCTATGTTCATATGCTCACAAAGAACACATAAACATCTCTAGAATTCTATGTTATATGTTCGTCGGATTATTCTGAAATAAAATTCATGTATCCCAATTTGGGTCGAAATATTGTTGTTTACAAAAAGTGATTCTATTCATGATCCTTTCAATAATCCAATCTCATTGATTTCTATACGAATTCTTTCCCTCAGTTCTAACTAGAGTATGTGTTCCGCACTACAAATTAAGTTAAGGAGGTTGAATGTTATATTCTTAATGAGACTTTTGGTAAAATACATGTGCAGGTGCATGATTAATAAGAATCACCTATATGAATGTGAAGTTCAACTGCTTCAACAAAGTATTAGACTTGACATTATATACATTAATGAATGGATGAGACCCACAACTATAATAGTGTCAGACTTTATAGTATATGGTTGTATGAGCTTGTGTGTAAACTATCTTTAGGTATTCAAATGGATTGATGGGTTCAATTCTAAGAACACCATGATTTTTAATCTTTGAATTATATGATATGATACGGTGAAAATTCAATCTTCAAGACATTTTCATTTATGTATAAGTTTTCTTTGTTTGTATATTGTTGTTTATTTTAGATTTCACTAAAATGGGAGAGGAATTTTATTATTTTAGTGTAATTTTCTTGACATATTCTTTGATATTGGTTGGAATTAGAACGAAGTTGGAAGCGTGAAGCGGGAGTCAATGGGGCTTCACCCCCTTGCGTGGTCTTAGGGGCAACACCGTTAACAAGGTTCAATGGGCGGAGCCCCGGCGATGATAGTGGATGGGGATCAAGGGGGAGCCGCCCTTTACAAGGCTCGGGGCAACATCTCGTAACAAGTACGAAAGTGGTTTGATGTTGGAAATATTCATTATCGTGTTAATTTATTTTTGCAACAATTAATATTTAACAACTTTGGAAACCTTCATTGTGAGGGTTCGGTTGATGTTGCTAATCATTTACGGCTGATGCAACTATGCTGCGTTCGGTGTTGCTTTGTAGCTTTTAAGGGCAGTTTTAATCGTCTTTGGTGATTGTTTGGAGGTAAATGATCTTATCCACTTCAAATCGTATGATATGTACACACACAAATGAGACCGATCAATTAGAACTAACACGTTTTCTTGTGTATTATCCCAAAACAAAATTAGGATACTTGTTTGAATAAACTATTGTTATCGGAAAGTAAACCTACACAGTCACAAGTATATCCAAGTTTGATTCCTTTTGGTACCTGTATTTCTAACAAAAGCTTTTGTCCTGGTCATAGAATTAATACTACATAACTTTATGATTTGCCTATTAATATATTTGTCCTTTTTGTAAGAAAACAATAAAGCACCTTTTTGTGCATTACAAAGTGTTTGTTTGAAACTGACCTTATTATCATTTAATTTTGAAATATTTTTCTGATTTCTTATTATTATTATTAAGATGATAGTAAATCCTTTTAATTTGCAATATTCAATAGACCCTTTTTGGCCACATACTCAAGCAAACAAGATTTCTATGCATTTTTCTCTAATATCAATATTTTACTGCTGTTTTAATTCTCCTCTTTGCCTCTTTGGTCAAACAGGAATTATATCTTGAAGCAAGTCCACATGGGTGGTTTGATGCCAACAAAAAAAAAAGTGCCACTAATTAAAAGTCTCCATTGAATTAAAAAACAGATCATCAACGCACCATTTTAACCTTTTGCATTCCCCACCTCTCAAAAAACCTTCTTGTTCATGCATCTTAATTAGTACAACTTAATTTCTTATGAATCAGCAACCACATTTTAAGGCAGTGCACATTTAGAGTTCTTCCCATCAACAGTAGCGTGAGGTACATGATCTGATCTACAATTTGAAAAAGTCAAAAAACATTCAAGTACCAACAGATAACCAAAATATCAAACGAGTCCAATGTATTACGTATACCTCGTACTCACTCATCAGTAAACTAGTGGATTGGAGAACAATTTCTGTTGGGAAAATGGTCCCGAAAACACTAATAAACTTGCACAGGAATTTGCACAGGATCGAAATAATCAAACTAATATTCTTTATTGATCAAACTGAATTCACACATTACAATCTTGAATAAGGTTCCTATTTATACTAATCTAAGAGGTGCGACGAAAGGTTGCAACTCTTCATGGAACCCTTTCACGAATGGTTATGTCTTTTCGAATAGACACACCCTTTCGGTTATAACTAAGTGCTATTTTGGTCATTGCACTTTCTATAATTACATAAACAATACAATACTTAAACTATTTACATAATAAATCCTATACTTTATGTTTTTGTCATTATTTCCAACATTCCCCCCTAATGACAAAAACAGTAATCCTTGAGCAATCTTATACTCAATGTTGATTCCTTCTTCTTCTTGTACTTCTTCATCATCTTTAAAATCTTGTAAACTTAAACTTGCAAATAAGAGAGTTGGTTCTAAATCTTCTTCAACCAATTTCGTCTCTTCTAGTCTTTGAAATCTTCGAGTTCCTTCACGGCAGTGTGAGGCATAATGTCCATATTTATTGCAGTTGTAGCATTTTATTTTGCTGAAGTCTCTTGTGGATCTCTTCTCTTCATTATAATCCTTCAGCGTGGGTTTTCCTTGCTTTTGACTGTTGTAATGACGTTCACGGCCAGTATTGTTGTCGTGTGTCAACAAGAGCTTGTCTAGACTTTCGGCATGCTTGTTTTTCTTGAATTTCACCCTTTCTTCAAATGTTTTCAATCTTCCAATAGTCTCATCCAGTGTCATTGTGTCTAGATCAGAGAATTGTTCGATTGATGCAACAATTTGTATAAACTTTTCTGGTACAGAATTTAGAATCTTCCGCACAAGAGTTTGGTTATCAATTGTTTTGAGATAATACTTGTCAATTTCGTGGTGAATGAATCAATAGACTCTTCTTCCTCCATTTGTAGTGCTTCAAATTCTGACCTAAGGGTTTGTAGTCTTGCCTTTTGAACTTGATCTATACCGATATTTCTAATCTTCAACATATCCCACATTTCTTTTGCAGTTTTGCAATTCGCTACTTGCAGTATTAGATCTTCAGGTAATGCTTGAAACAAGATATGCAATCGTAGTCTTGTCTCTTTTATCATCTGGTTGAGTTTGAGGGGTAGGTTCAACCATATCCCAAAGACTATTTGCTTGTAGTATGGTTCTCATTCTAATGGATCATATGGTATAATTTGTTGAATTTAATAATGGACATTGAAAAACGGTTAAGGATCCTGGATCCTTAACTTGATTACTTTGATCATCTTTTGGATCTTCTCCCATAATCTTTTTCTCAAAAACTTTGTACTTTGTAAAACCTTTAAATACTTTAAAACTTTAAAACTTTAGTTTTTCAACTTTTATAAAAAACTTGAAATGAAACTTAAAACGTAATAAACTTGTATATGTGTCAAACCTTGCATATACTTAAAAACTTTTAAAACTTGTATGTGTGTCAAACCTTACATATATAAATACTTAAAACTTGTATATGTGTTAAACCTCACATATACTTAAAACCTTAAAAACTTGTATGTGTGTCAAACCTTACACATACCAAAAACTTTAAAAACTTGTATATGTGTTAAACCTCACATATACTAAAAACACTTTATAAAACCACTTGTATGTGCTTCAATCCTCACACACACATTAAACTTAAAACACTTGTATACTTAAAAAAAACTTAAAATCACTTAAATAAAACTTCTATAAGTTATGTAAAAAACATAAAACCAATAATAAGTTATAAGTTACGTTATAATTTATTTTCTCACGAAACCTACTTTTATTGTAAGTTACGTTATAATAAAATTAATTCTAAGGTTTTTTGCTAGTTTTACTTCTACACAAATAAAACAAGGTATTTGGGTGAAAATACCTAACCTTATACTCGGGCCGCAAAATTCGTTTTGGGCTCCTTTAAACGGGCTGCTTTCCTCTTCTGATTGGGCCTGTTTGCTTGGGCCTCTTTTTTTTTTAAAAAAATCCGGCTGGACTGATACTGTTGTTATTCCAATTCTCCCTTGGCAGTAAACTCTTTGGGCCTCCCTTTAACTGCTTCTTGGGCCTCGTATTTTTGATCCGGCTGGGATCTTGAAACTTGACTGCTTCTTATTTCCTTTGACCAATTTGGGCTTGGTTCCTTTTCTGTCTTGGGTCCGGCCTATCCTTCTGTCAATTCTCCTTGGTCCGGTTTTTCTTTGAAACGTTTTCTTTCTTGAAACGTTGCAATGGCTTCTATTCAATCGGTGTTCTTATCCCCTTTTGCAAACATGCGCTACTGTTACTTTTTTCTTTTTGAACCGATTGCTCCTAATCAGCGCTCCCCCTTCTACGAATCGATGCAACCCTTAAACGCCGCCTTGATGTAACTGTGACACCCTTGCCACAACAACCACCAATTACAATACACCCAGGATTAATCATCAACATGCAATAACATAATGATCTGATAACCTAAATTAAGTGCGGAAGCATTAAAACATAAATGAAGTAGTGCAACAAGTGTTAAACACCCTACGGTGCTATAAGGTACCAAGTCTAAGTCTACACACCCACACAATTATTACAATCATCCGGAATATTACAACATTGTCTCATAACATAAATTACCGATGAAATAGTGATGAGTCTCCCAAATCTTCCAAACGACCTAACTAGAAGGTCCGGCCGCAGACTTTCCCTTTCCTGTAAAATAAAGTCAACTGAGGGGTAAGCGAATGCTTAGTGAATACACAGATTTACACATTTTATAAATCCTTATGATGCCTACAAGAGTAGCACCGACGACGCACGTCGTGCACTCTCCACGTACACAAAGTACGACCACACAAGAGCCGTCGCTCTACGAGCTCGCAACTCGTCTTTTAAAATTCCCTACTGAGACCAACATAACATCGGGGATGACATACTGCCTACGGACCTGGAGGGATCAGCTCCAGTGTCTTATAGAGCAGTAACATCAGAGTAACAGATGCGACCCGCAGGTCCATCATAGATGCACAACAAACGAACGGACATGCATCAAATAAGAATATGCATCCAAATTTACGCAAGTTAGTAGAATTCCAAACGAATAATGAAGCAACATGTCTCAGTAAGCAAAAGCAATCATAAAGTAAATATAAACATGTGAAATCATATGTACTCACAGTGGGTGCGTAATTAAACTTTAACCAAATTTTATTTCTCTTCGGGCTTTCAACCGGATTCCACCAAGTACCCCACTGTGGGTTAAACAACACCACAAGGGACCTGTTATATTAATTACATCAATTCCTCGTATCAATAACCGTTTAAATCCATAAAACCAAGTTTAGTAAGTTTTGCAATATTTTTCCCCCATTTCGGGTACATGTCCAAATTCATACCATAACTAAGTTTGAACCCAATTCAAGTTTACATCTTGTCCTTTGCATATTTTATATCATTTTATGTGTTGTATATGAGTTTCATTCAAAATACACGAGTTTAGAGAGTAGCATTCTTAATTTTAGGCATTAAACTCGAATTTAATGGGTTAGATTTGAAACCATGCATCAGATTCGAATTCCTAGCATCAGATTCGAATCACCCCTTCGAATCTAGGGTATATTCGAACTAGGCTTCGAATCTGTGGTTAGATTCGAACCTCCCCTTAGAATCTGATAGTACACATTCGAATCTAGTACCAAACTCGAGTTTGTTCTTACATTTCGACTCTGTTCTTGGCATATTCGAGTCTGTTCATCATTTCAACTTAAATCTTTCATTTCTAAGTCAAAAATCATGCATATATCATGTATGATACCTAGATTCGATTCTATTATGCATATACTATCATAATCTTGCAATATTTCAAGCAAAACAAGCTCCAATTTACATAAAATGACAGATTCGAATTCTAATTTACTTCAAAACCGAAACTATAAACTTAAAAGGATCGATTCTTACCTTAATTCGTATGAAATCAGAAATCCGTTTGTAGATTGTTGTTGTACTCCTCGATACTTTCCGTTGACGTATAATTCTCGATAATCTGATGGTCGGTTTGTGAGATAACTTAGAGAGATGTAGAGAGGAAATTCTAGAGAGATAAAGTAGTGAGAGAGTGTAAAATAGAAAAAATGAAGCCTTTTGCCCTTTTTATACAACTTTCGTCATTTTTGCACATTTTACCACTCGACCTAACCGGTTCCATAAAATACTGATTTAATCTTAGAATTATCATAAATAACTTTTAATTCCTTAATATTCCATAACAATGATTCTGAGTTCAATTTTCTTAAAAATAGCAACAAACTTGCTAAATATCCAAAATACATAATAATCGCCCAAATTTCAACTTAAATATTAATTTTTCCACTTAATTAACCAAAATACATTAAAATAAATCCGAGGATGTTACAGCATGGGCTCCACCACGCTCAACTTCGTCCTCGAAGTTACTCGGATTCAAACAGTTTCGGATACTTTCTTAACATTTCTGACTTTACTTCCCACGTATGATTTGCTCCCTTATGATACTTCCAACGTATAAGCACCATTTCTATCTCCTTGCTCCTCAATTTCTTCATGTTAGTATCTAATATACATTCCGGCTCCTCCACATATCGAAGCCTTTCGTCAACTTGCAGCACTGTGTGGTCTGCCCAATCCTCATTTCCAGTGTTAAACGATTTTCGGAGATTCCCAACGTGAAACACCGGGTGTATGCCCGACATCCCTTCAGGCAATTCTAACCGATAAGACTGATTTCCAACTTTTTCAACAATCTTAAAGGGTCCGACGAATCTCGGAGCCAACTTGCCCCTTTTAACAAAACGAGTAACACCCCTCATGGGTGATACTTTCAAGTAGACCCAGTCATTCACTTCAAAATTGATCGGTTTGTGCCTCCGATCGTAGTAACTTTTCTGACGATCCTGGGCCGCCTTCATGTTCTGCCTGATCAATTGTATCTTTTCATTTGTTTCTTGAAGTAACGCTGGCCCAGCAATCGGCGTTTCACCCGTTTCTCTCCAACATGTAGGAGTCCTACATTTCCTTCCATACAAAGCCTCAAACGGCGCTTTCTTGATCGTTGCATGGTAACTGTTATTGTACGAAAACTCTATCAGTGGCAAATGATCATCCCAATTGCCACCGAGATCCAGTATACATGATCTCATCATATCTTCCAACGTGAGAATTGTTCGTTCGCTCTGGCCATCGGTTTGCGGACGATAGGCTGTACTCATTGCTATTCTCGTCCCTAACCCTTCTTGTAGTGCCGACCAAAAGTTTGAAGTAAATCGGCTATCTCTATCCGACACTATGGACTTAGGCACTCCATGCCTAGCAACGATCTCATCCATATAGATCTGAGCTAACTTCTCCAATGAATAACTTTCGCGAATTGATATGAAGTGAGCCGACTTAGTTAACCGATCCACAATTACCCAAACTGCATCATGCTGTCGCTTAGTCTTCGGCAGCTTTGTAACAAAATCCGTCGTAATATGCTCCCACTTCCATTCCGGAATAGGAAGCGGTTGCATACTGCCGTACGGTTGCTGATGTTCGGCCTTTACCAACCGACAAGTTCGGCATCTTTCTACATATTGCCCTTGAAACTGTATCTGTTGTAGCCAAAACTCGCACTTCGAGAACTTGGCGTACAACCTTTCCTTCCTTAACAACTCCAACAGTTCTCTCAGATGTTCAGCATGTTCGGCTTCAGACTTAGAGTATACTAAAATATCATCGATAAACACAATTACCGATTTATCCAACATCGGTCTGCAAACTCTATTCATTAAATCCATAAACACTGCTGGGGCATTAGTTAATCCAAAAGGCATCACCAGAAACTCGTAATGTCCATACCGAGTCCTGAATGCTGTCTTTGGCACATCTTCCTCTCGAACCTTCAATTGATGATATCCCGATCTCAGATCAATCTTAGAAAATACACTAGCCCCATGTAATTGATCAAACAAGTCGTCTATCCTCGGCAGAGGATACTTGTTCTTAATCGTCAACTTATTCAGCTCCCGATAATCTATGTCCATCCTCATCGTGCCATCTTTCTTCTTTACAAATAATACCGGAGCTCCCCACGGCGATGAACTCGGCCGAATGAAGCCCTTGTCCAACAACTCTTGAAGCTGTGTCATCATTTTCTTCATCTCAGTTTGGGCGAGGCGATAAGGAGAACGAGCTACCGGTGCAGCTCCCGGGATCAGGTCAATTCGAAACTCAACTTGTCTCTCAGGCGGCACGCCAGACAAGTCTTCCGGAAACACATCCGGAAACTGTGAAACAACAGGCACGTCGGCCAACGTTCTCTTTTCAGCCTTGGCATCAATAGCATATGCCAGGTAAGCGTCACACCCCTTTGCAACAAGCTTTCGAGCTTTTGCAATGGTCAGTAAGCACAGATCCCCACTTCTCCTATCCCCGTATATGCAAATCTCACGCCCCTCCGAAGTAGTTATCTTAATCATTCGGTTCTTACACACTATCTGGGCTTCATTCTCTATCAACCAATCCATCCCGATTATCACATCAAATTCACTGAATTCTATAGGAATCAAGTCCAAATTGAAGACTACATCTTCAATTACTAACGTGCAGTTACGGTAGACATGATCTAGTTTTACTAAAGTGTTACTAGCAGTTTCTATATCAAGAACAACAGATAATCTAGATAGTGGCATGGCAAGTCTTTGTGCAAACATAGTGAAAACAAACGATCTATTGGCACCCGAATCAAATAAAACTCGTGCTGGCATAGAATTAACTATGAACGTACCCGTGACGACCTCCGGATTTTCCCTTGCCTCCTCTGCAGTTATCTGAAAAGCACGAGCAGGTGCCCTTTGAGACTGACCCCGACCTCGGTTAACTGATCCACCGCTTGAACCTCCCGAAGACCGTGTTGTAGATGGAGCAGCAGCAGCTGGATCGTACTTTCTGCAATTCCTACTGTAGTGTCCCAATACACCACACTTATGGCAAGCATCTCCCTTCCTGGGGCAATCACTCTGATAATGGCCCAACTCGCCACAACAAAAACAAGCACGTCCATTGGTGCACTTGCCGAAGTGTTCCAAGTGACACCTATTACAATATCGCGGCTCGGTGTTGATGGAGTAGGCACGAGCACGACCACGATCGGAAAAACCAGATGGTCGACGATACGACTGCTGAGGTGAGTACTGTGAAGACCGGGAAGAACCAGAATATCCTCCCTCGCGCTGGCGCTTCGGCGGTGACGGCTGTGTTGGGTTGGTGGAAGCAGCAGTAGACCCAATCGAATAGCCCGACATAATTAAAATCTGCTCTACATTTCTGGCAGCCTCAAGTAAGCCAGCAAATGTAGGGTAGCGGACGTTGCTCATAACCCTCCTAATTTCAATATCCAGACCAGCCTCGAATCTGGTCACTTTTCTTTCTTCAGTGTCCACTTGATGAGGCGCAAATAGACTAAGCCTCGTAAATTCTACAGCATATTGGGACACCGTCTTAGTCCCCTGTACCAGTGCCATAAACTTTGCTTCCAACCTCCGGCGCTCATCAACCGGACTTTACTGCTGAGTGAATAGGTCCTTGAACTCAGCCCAAGTCATATCAGAAACCTTCTCTAACGTCAACGCATTCACCATTGCGTTCCACCACATGATTGCATCATTCGTGAACATAGCAGTTGCATAACGAACCATATCCTTCTCAGCACAATCGCTGATTCGGAATGTTCTTTCAGTAGCTGTTATCCATTCCAGTGCGGCAACAGCATCCCCTAAACCATTAAACTCTACAGCTCCATTTCCTTTGAAATCCTTAAAACGACAACCTCGGGGTTTGTTAGATGACCCAGTGTTGTCATCTTGTTCCTCATTATTTCCTCCTTCCTTCTCCTTGTTCTTTCATTTATCCTCTCTTCTCTTAGCATCGGCCTCATCTCGAGCCCGAAACTGGTCTTGTATCATCTTATTCTGCTCAGCCATCATGGCTAGCATCATCTCTCTTGCTTCTTCAGGTGTCATTCCTCCAGACATGTTCTGAAAATATAAACATATAACTTGTTTAGTAACATGTCATTAGTTTAAAGACACCACTTATTTGTCCCGTATGATAGTCAATCTCTTATAATTACTAGATCATAACCTATCTTAGTTCAGATCATTACTTAGACCACTACATATCATCACCTAATGTTTGAGATCAAGACCTCACGGACACTTGAATCTCAAACAACTGCTCTGATACCATCTCGTGTGACACCCTTGCCACAACAACCACCAATTACAATACACCCAGGATTAATCATCAACATGCAATAACATAATGATCTGATAACCTAAATTAAGTGCGGAAGCATTAAAACATAAATGAAGTAGTGCAACAAGTGTTAAACACCCTACGGTGCTATAAGGTACCAAGTCTAAGTCTACACACCCATACAATTATTACAATCATCCAGAATATTACAACATTGTCTCATAACATAAATTACCGATGAAATAGTGATGAGTCTCCCAAATCTTCCAAACGACCTAACTAGAAGGTCCGGCAGCAGACTTTCCCTTTCCTGTAAAATAAAGTCAACTGAGGGGTAAGCGAATGCTTAGTGAATACACAGATTTACACATTTTATAAATCCTTATGATGCCTACAAGAGTAGCACCGACGACGCACGTCGTGCACTCTCCACGTACACAAAGTACGACCACACAAGAGCCGTCGCTCTACGAGCTCGCAACTCGTCTTTTAAAATTCCCTACTGAGACCAACATAACATCGGGGATGACATACTGCCTACGGACCTGGAGGGATCAGCTCCAGCGTCTTATAGAGCAGTAACATCAGAGTAACAGATGCGACCCGCAGGTCCATCATAGATGCACAACAAACGAACGGACATGCATCAAATAAGAATATGCAACCAAATTTACGCAAGTTAGTAGAATTCCAAACGAATAATGAAGCAACATGTCTCAGTAAGCAAAAGAAATCATAAAGCAAATATAAACATGCGAAATCATATGTACTCACAGTGGGTGCGTAATTAAACTTTAACCAAATTTTATTTCTCTTCGGGCTTTCAACCGGATTCCACCAAGTACCACACTGTGGGTTAAACAACACCACAAGGGACCTGTTATATTAATTACATCAATTCCTCGTATCAATAACCGTTTAAATCCATAAAACCAAGTTTAGTAAGTTTTGCAATATTTTTCCCCCATTTCGGGTACATGTCCAAATTCATACCATAACTAAGTTTGAACCCATTTCAAGTTTACATCTTGTCCTTTGCATATTTTATATCATTTTATGTGTTGTATATGAGTTTCATTCAAAATACACGAGTTTAGAGAGTAGCATTCTTAATTTTAGGCATTAAACTCGAATTTAATGGGTTAGAATTGAAACCATGCATCAGATTCGAATTCCTAGCATCAGATTCGAATCACCCCTTCGAATCTAGGGTAGATTCGAACTAGGCTTCGAATCTGTGGTTAGATTCGAACCCCCCCTTAGAATCTGATAGTACACATTCGAATCTAGTACCAAACTCGAGTTTGTTCTTACATTTCGACTCTGTTCTTGGCATATTCGAGTCTGTTCATCATTTCAACTTAAATCTTTCATTTCTAAGTCAAAAATCATGCATATATCATGTATGATACCTAGATTCGATTCTATTATGCATATACTATCATAATCTTGCAATATTTCAAGCAAAACAAGCTCCAATTTACATAAAATGACAGATTCGAATTCTAATTTACTTCAAAACCGAAACTATAAACTTAAAAGGATCGATTCTTACCTTAATTCGTATGAAATCAGAAATCCGTTTGTAGATTGTTGTTGTACTCCTCGATACCTTTCCGTTGACGTATAATTCTCGATAATCTGACGGTCGGTTTGTGAGATAACTTAGAGAGATGTAGAGAGGAAATTCTAGAGAGATAAAGTAGTGAGAGAGTGTAAAATAGAAAGTTGAAGCCTTTTGCCCTTTTTATACAACTTTCGTCATTTTTGCACATTTCACCACTCGACCTAACCGGTTCCATAAAATACTGATTTAATCTTAGAATTATCATAAATAACTTTTAATTCCTTAATATTCCATAACAATGATTCTGAGTTCAATTTTCTTAAAAATAGCAACAAACTTGCTAAATATCCAAAATACATAATAATCGCCCAAATTTCAACTTAAATATTAATTTTTCCACTTAATTAACCAAAATACATTAAAATAAATCCGAGGATGTTACAGTAACCCTTCTATTTTGAATCGATGGTATCCTTTTTATGAATCGGTGCAACTGATCTTCTATGTCCGCTGAGATTTCTTAATCGATGGCTATGGTTTCTTCTAAAAACCCTTATTGTTGCCTACGGTTTCTGATATGTCAATCGCCGAACTTCTGGAATTCTGGAACCCTAATTGCTACTGATAGTGGCGAGTGGTGGTTTCGGTGGTGGCGATTGGTGGTTTTATGGGTTTTTGTCCGTGGGTATACTCCTGGGGTTGTGGCACTTCTCTGTGGGTATTTCTACGGTGGTTGTGTGTATGGCGATCCGTGGGTTTCTCCTACGGTGTCTCTGAAATCAGTTTCTATCTCTCTGATTTCTTGTTGCCTTCGATTCAGTATGCTATTTTTGTTGGATTCTAGGGTTTGCTTAATATCTATGAAATGCGATAGGGCTTACTGTTAAAAAATCGTTGCTTTGATTTTTGCCTTCGGTTCTGTGGGTTTGCCTTCTGTTGGGAATTTTTGATTTCAATTCCTATTGAAATCTGGAACAAAACTTGATGAATTGGTGCCGGGTGTTTGTAGAACAAATCCTCTGTTCTGCCGCCCTTGGTACTGATGATGATTCTTCCGTGAATCACCTTCTTGTGTAATTCGTTTGATCGACCGGTAAATGATGAAATCCGAATGGTTTGATTAAAGTCTGGTGCTCTGATACCAAATGTTGGGAAAATGGTCCCAAAAACACTAATAAACTTGCACAGGAATTTGTACAGGATCGAAATAATCAAACTAATATTCTTTATTGATCAAACTGAATTCACACATTACAATCTTGAATAATGTTCCTATTTATACTAATCTAAGAGGTGCGACGAAAGGTTGCAACTTTTCATGGAACCCTTTCACGAATGGTTATGTCTTTTCGAATAGACACACCCTTTCGGTTATAACTAAGTGCTATTTTGGTCCTTGCACTTTCTATAATTACATAAACAATACAATACTTAAACTATTTACATAATAAATCCTATACTTCATGTTTTTGTCATTATTTCCAACAATTTCTACTTGTCGATCATACTTTGGATTAACCAATCAGTAACGGCTGCAGCATTGTTGTCTTTAATGTTTTCTTCTCTAGCTCCTCTATAGTTTTTAATGTTACCGTCTTTCAGCACTCCGAATAATAAATATAAAATCCATCAGCCCATTTTTTGATCAGAAAAAGAATATTGATCCAGCGAGGAACCAGGGAACAAAACATGAGTCAGACCACAAAATAGAGGCCAAGCAACAACACCAAACGGCCAAAAAACTGAGAGATCGACAATCAACTAGAAACTTTAAACAACAAAGGAAACCACCTTCACTAAAAAAGTGTTAAATAATGTATAGTGTAGGGGTCTCCGTTGTAAATATGTACTCTATTTATTCTAATGAGATGAATGCAATACACCCTATCGAGGGTTTCCACATATTATAGCATGGTATCAGAGCCTAACCCTAATCCTCAATATTAGGTTATTTTTTTTCGGCCTTGTGACCTCCGGCCGCCTTCCACCGCCGCCGGTAACGCTTCCGCCACCCAAACCCTCCGACCGCCCTCCACCGCCTGCTGCTCACGGCTGAACCCTAGCGCAGCCAACCCTGTGCCGCCGTTGCTCACGGCTGCTACTCCCGGCTGCTGCAGTCCATCACCTGTTCGTGTTTCCCTTCCTGAGCAGTCACCGCCGCATTGTGAACCCCGGTACTGCGCCGCCGCACAGTGAACCCAAGTACTGCGCCGCTCCTCCTCTGCGTCGAAGTGTTTCTGTGACCTACGGTTCCTCTGTCGCCGTCCCTCTGCCGACGTAGTTCTCGTACTGCCTCCATCTCTGCATCCCCGCGCCGCCGTGGCTTTCTGGACAAGAAACCCCTTTGTGCGCCGCTGCTTCTTTTGATAATACTGGGCGGTATTCAAACCCATTTCTAACCAATATATGTTATTATTGGTTCATGTGGTGACTTTTCTATCTTTACTTTGTGGTGGACCCCAAAAAGCTTTTATATATAATATTAGTATATATTATACAATATATAGTATTATTATACTCCAGAAGATATATAGTCCAGAAGATATATAGTCCGCGCTGCTGTTGCCTAGCCGCTGCCGTCCTACCCGCCAACTGCCTCCCTCTCAAAACCCTCCTTTGTGAGCACGTTCTTGTTTTTTATTTTCCGGTTATTATTATTATTTTTTTATTTGCAACTATTATTATTAGTCATGACTGGAAATATTCCACCAACAACCAACCCAACTGCTTCCCAACTTGTTTTTGCTATCGGTAATGTATACCCTCAGTTTAGTTTCAAATTAACAACTGATGGGTCTCGCTATAAACTGTGGCGTCGTATTTTTACTGATGTGTGTAAAGGGGCAAAATTCATGGGTCATATTACTAGAAAGTCTCAACCAACCAGTGTTGATGATGAGGATTGGGAGGCCATTGATTCTCGTATTAAATTATGGTTTTACTCTACATGTGAACCAAATCTACTTAACCTCATCACAAAAGATAACTGCACTGCACACGACCTTTGGGAAGCCTTGGATGCTCATTTTTTAAATAATAAATTATCTCGTAGCCTCCAACTTCAAACCCTCTTTCGAAACACCAAAAAGGGTGCTCTTTCTATCACTGATTACTGTCACACATTAAAAGATATTGCTGACTCCCTTGCTGATGTTGACACTAAAATTATTGATCAGGATCTTGTCTTGCAAATTCTACAGAATTTACCCTCATCCTATCAAAGCTTAATTGATGTCATCACACATACCAAACCTTTTCCCTCTTTTCTTGAAGCCAAAAACATGTTACTTTTGCATGAGTCACGTGAAGACCAACCCAAACCTACCCTTGAACCCTCACATTCCCTTACCACTGCCCTTTATTCCTCGTCTAGCACTAATACTAATGGCAAAGGAAAAAATAAAAATAATCAGGGAAACAGAAACACGGGACGGGTTGCATCTAAGGGTAACACGGGAGGGGGGTCTTTTAACAGCACTACTTCTGTTACAGGTTATTCTCGTGATGCAGGTCAATCAAGTGCCCCACCGGCTTTCAACAATCAGCTTCTTCAGCTTCTTCAGAATGCACTACATCAGCAATCTCAAGCTTCTCAGTTTGGAGGTAACTATCGTCAGCAGGTGTCTTCCACACCAACTCATCCCGGGACTCACACTCCATCGGCACTCTATGCTGCACCTCCTCCAGTCTCTCCTGCTCATGCAGCTCCGCCTCAGTTCACTGATCTAGCATCTCTCTTCAGCTCGATGTCTGTTCAGCAACCCCAACAGAACCAGGATAACAACTACTACATGGATACTGGTGCAAGCTCCCACATGTCATTCAACCAAGGTAACCTACTTTCTCTTAAACCTTGTGGTAAGTCAAAAGTAATCATGGTTGGTAATGGTGCCTTACTTCCGGTTTCTTGCACTGGTGATACATTCCTTCCATTATCACAAAACAAACTGGCACTGAAAAATGTACTTGTTTCTGATCATATGGTTAAGAATCTCATTTCTGTTCGCAAATTCACTCTTGATAACTGGGTTTCTGTTGAATTTGATCCTTTTGGTTTCTCCATAAAGGATCTTAATACAGGACGTCTCCTTCACCGCTCTGACAGTACTGGTGATCTCTACCCTGTTCTTCAGCCCTCTCTGCCTTCCGTGCCATCTGCCACTGCTATGGTTGCCTTGTCTCCTCATGTGTGGCATCGCCGTCTTGGTCATCCGGGCACTTCTACCTTTAATTTTTTACGCTCTCGTAAATTTATTTCTTGTTCTAATGCACTTTTACCTACATGTCATGCCTGCCAATTAGGTAAACATTGTCGTTTGTCTTTTTCAAAGTCTGTAACGAAGACTTCACGGATTTTTGAACTTGTTCATTCTGATTTGTGGACATCTCCTGTAACAAGTTTGAGTGGTTTTAAATATTATATACTTTTTTTTGGATGATTATTCTCATTTCTTATGGGTGTTCCCTTTGCGTGCTAAATCTGATGTGTTTCCAGTATTTACAAATTTTCGTGCCTATGTTGTAAATCAGTTTAAAACTGATATTCAATCATTTCAGTGTGACAACGGTCGTGAATTTAATAACACCAAATTACTTGAACTGTTTCAAAAACATGGCATTAAAGTTCGTTTCTCGTGTCCTTACACGTCACAACAAAATGGTAAAGCTGAACGCGCCATTCGCACAATCAACAATGTGGTACGCACGCTTCTGTTTCAAGCCTCCCTTCCACCTAAATTCTGGGTTGAAGCACTCAACATGTCTGTTCATCTTCTGAACATTCTTCCTACTACCACTCTAGCTTCTAAAACCCCATGTGAGATCTTATACGACACTTTCCCGGATTTCACACACTTACGTGTCTTTGGGTGCCTCTGCTATCCAAATCTATCTTCTACGGCCCCAAACAAGCTTTTCCCTCGCTCTACTGCTTGTGTATACCTCGGGTCTTCCCCTTGTCATCGGGGTCATCGATGCTATGACCTAGTCACCCACCGTATTCTTATCTCCCGTCATGTGATTTTTGATGAAGATCATTTTCCATATTCTTCGTTCAATGCCCCACCCTCTCCCTCTGAGTATGATGCTTTCACTGACGACGCCACCACGTCCACTGTGATGACTAATGAACCTATTGCATCTCCATCCACCACTCCCTCTGAAAATTCTCCTACTGCACCTACTTCTAGTGGTTCGCTCATTCCCTCTAGTGATGCTCCTACAGCCGATGACCGACCTCATTCGTCTGTCGCACCTCACTCTTCGCACAGTTCTTCTGACCCAATTCAACCTGTAGCTACCACTTCTTCACCTCCTCCGGCCCCTACCTCCACCCATCCCATGATGACCCGATCGCGTACTGGCAGTCTCAAACCTCGCCACATTTTGAATCTGTCAGCAGCTGAATCTCTTTCCCCAATTCCCAAGTCTTCTGCTCAGGCGATCCATGATTCCAATTGGAAGGCAGCCATGGACGATGAAATGTCTGCCCTTCTCTCCAATCACACGTGGGATCTTGTTCCCCCTCCACCAAAAGTCAACATTGTTGGCTGTCGTTGGTTATATCGCCATAAGTTCGATAGTCAGGGTCGTCTAAGGTCGTCTGGTTGCTCAAGGTTTCTCTCAAATGCCTGGTTTTGACTATGACGAAACATTCAGTCCTGTTGTCAAACTCGTCACTGTCAGAATGGTCCTAAGCATTGCCATCTCTCTCAACTGGCCGATTCATCAACTTGATGTTAAAAACGCTTTTCTTAATGGCGAACTATCAGAGGAAGTTTACATGAAACAACCGCCTGGTTATGTTCATCCTTCCTTCCCGCAGCATGTCTGTCGCTTACGAAAAGCACTTTACGGTCTCAAACAAGCTCCCCGTGCTTGGTTTCATCGATTTGCTGTCTTCATTGCCTCTCTTGGTTTTCATTCAAGCAAATCAGACAGTTCTCTCTTCGTTTATCATCGCGGCCGTGATATCATCTACCTATTATTATATGTTGATGATATTATTCTGACGGCCTCCTCCCAATCTCTGGTCAACCATGTCATCTCTCGTCTTTCATCTGAGTTCAAAATGACTGACCTTGGTGCTCTCTCCTTCTTTCTAGGGGTCTCCGCCATACGCTCTTCTTCGGGCCTTTTTCTGTCTCAATCAGTTTTTGCCCAAGAAATCATCTCCCGTGCTGGCATGGATACTTGTCATCCTTGCTCATCACCAGCTGAAACTAAGTCCAAACTTCCCTCCTCTGGCAAACCAGTCGATGATCCGACTCTTTATCGTAGTCTTGCAGGTGCTTTGCAGTACCTCACGATAACTCGTCCGGAAATCGCATATGCTGTACAGCAAGTATGTCTGTATATGCATGATCCTCGCCAACCACATATGAATGCTCTCAAACGCATTCTTCGTTATGTGAAGGGTACTATCACTCATGGGCTCTTTCTCCGTCCATCCTCCGTAAATCGTTTGGTCTGTTATACTGATGCCGATTGGGCCGGCTGTCCTGAAACACGCCGGTCCACTTCTGGGTTCTGCATTTTTCTAGGTGACAATCTTGTTTCTTGGTCTTCTAAACGCCAACATGTTGTGTCCCGTTCTAGTGCGGAAGCTGAATATCGTGGTATTGCTAACGTTGTTGCCGAATCTGCCTGGCTTCGTAATCTTTTGATTGAGTTACATCTACCTCTTTCACGTGCCACAGTTGTTTTTTGTGATAATGTAAGTGCCATGTATCTAGCTAATAACCCAGTACAACATCAACGAACCAAACATGTGGAAATTGACTTACACTTTGTAAGAGAACGTGTTGCTTTGGGGCAAGTGCGTGTGTCGCATGTGTCCTCCTCTCATCAGTTAGCCGATATATTTACTAAAGGTCTTCCTACACAGCTGTTTTTACAATTTAAGTCCAGTTTTAGCATTAGTCCTCCTCCAGCTGCGACTGAGGGGGGTGTGTTAAATAATGTATAGTGTAGGGGTCTCCGTTGTAAATATGTACTCTATTTATTCTAATGAGATGAATGCAATACACCCTATCGAGGGTTTCCACATATTATAGCAAAAAGAGCCAAAAAAAAAAAAAACTCAAGAACCTCTACGAGCAGCCATGAGGTTCTCTTAACACGTAGTCCAAGCAAGTTGTAACTTCATCGACCTGTAGCTAATCCATTAGTAACTACATATGTACATCTAGATGGCATAACTTTATTTCATCGACAAAATAAAATTCTTTGATGACTAATGATCATCCACATTGAAATACTAGTGAGATGCAATATTGTGCCAAATTCGTCCTTCCATACACAACTCAACTATAATTGTGTGCTGGAATTGTCCTCCTAAAAAGGCTTTATGTTTCCCACTAGTATTCTCCAGACTACATCCCAAATTCTTTTCATATCACTTGCAATGTTCTCCAGACTTTGCTAGCCTAACATTTCCATTAACAGATTGACTAGCAGGGCTTCATGTCCAAAGGTGTATAAGGGTCAGTTGTTGCTAACCACTCATATTCCCCGCACTATCCCCTAAGTTTCTTTCGAGCACTCAAAATGCATGGCTAATCGCCAAACTTTGCCATCTCTATCCAACATTTCCATTAACCTAGTGGCGAGTTAAACGTCGACTTTAACTCTAAAGGTGTTGCAATACTCGATTCATTTCTTGCCATGATGGGAGTCTTGAGTAAACCTTGCCCACCCGTCGCTCCTTCTCTTTCTTATTAGTCAATACTCAATATATATAGGATTCCGCGATCTTTGTTGGGGAAAATGACAAAGCAACAATTGCTTTTTGGTAGGAACAAAAGTGACTTGTTTTTCTTCTTTATTAGTTTGACATCTGGCCTTAAAATTATTCAAATCTAGCACGAAACAATCTAATGTTGAAACTACTTGAGCTACAGAACATTGCATCTGCCACTCGCACTACAAAAACAGGATAATTAATTACCGACTGCCATATTTCAATATACAATTAACCTGCTTATATTTCAATAATTCAATACTCAAAACTTGCTAATATTTCACACACAAATATTGTCTAATGCAAAACAAAGTTTAAATCCTGTATATAAATGTTGTGCATCTATGTAAACACCAATCTCAATACAACAATATTTGAGAAGTACATGGGTTGGTAGGAGGGGGAGTTAAATGATGTCCAAGAAACAATTGCTGGAGCATCATGAACTTGTTGTTCATTTCATCCTGACTAAACATGCCTCACGTTTTAATAAACTAAACAAGCCCAAAACATAAATTAAACAATAGAGATTGTACTATTCGTGTGCAATATAGTTTCAAGTATCCCTTGGATTTATTGATCTCACAAAATAGAATAAAGAATATACTAAAATCTAATCTAATATTTAACTATTATAAATTTATAAGAAAACTAACAACTAAAGACAATAATTAAGTTAATTAACTAAATAAGTAATGTAAACTAAGGACAATATTAATAGTAAAAATTCTATTTTTGGCTTTTCGAATTAAATAGAAACGAATAATAACAAACAAGAATTAAACTAACGAGAAGAAGTAAGGAAAAACCGAAAACTCAATAATATGAACGGTACTAATGAAAGCAAAATTTCAACACAACTCTTAAACAAGTAAAGAACGACAATAAAATAACAACTACAAAACTCTTATATTAGGAAAATGTCACCTACTTGAAATTACAAAACTACAATTAATTGACGATGGATTGGATTGATAAATAAAAGTAAATCGATGACTAGCCGATCATATAATTCAATTAAGTCCGGTTTATATATTAATTTACTGAATAATTAATTTATCCAACTTAAAAATGATTGAAATCTTGACAAAACACTTAAAGACAACAAAGTTAATTTAATCAAATTCCAATATTAACCAACAATTTTATTATCACAACAAAATGCTAAAAACTATCAATTAATACCGAAAATTCAATCAACCAACTTTATACTTTGGAAATCAAATGTTACCAATTATTAACTCTATTATCGCAATACAATGTCTAACAACAAATAAATATGCAAACTTCTAGATCAGTAATTAATTATAAAATCAATTATCGTAACACAATGTATAGAAGAGATATATAATCAAATCAACAATTTTCATCCAAAGCTTCAATCTTTTTTGCAACATGTAACAATGAAGAAATTAAGAATCATATAAATATAAATGATAACGGTTAGTCGATCAATCTAATAATAAATAAACTAATATGTGTAATTCCTTATTCCAAGCAGGTGAACTAAGAAAACTATTTACTATCCGTGGTAAAAACCAAAACCGAATTCATGATAAACATACTAAAAAGTAGAAGGTTTATATAAACGAATGTATCAAATACGTTGCTATCTTGCACGAAACGGAACTGATTGTTTGAAATCTTGATAAAACACGAAACCCTATTTAAAACTATGTTACTATAGGCTAAATATCAAAGGAAAACTAGAGAAAAAGTCTACTATTTGTAAACTATCATCTCCAATATGTATGAACTCGATCGGCTGTTGCATTCTTGAGCTTGAAAACTAATTTTCATGGGTTGGGTTTCTTAAAGGACCGCGCACGGTTAAGTCACGCAGCCGCATGCCTGTGTTGACGGGTCTTACCACTATAAGAAAATTAGCATTTTGCGACGACAAATGTCGTCTCTAAAGGTTGTTTTGTCGTCGCGGTTTAGCTTTTGCGGCGACATGTCGTCGCAGATTAGTCGTCGCTGTAGCCTCGTAGCTAAACATCTTTTGCGATGACTATTTCCACCTTTTGCGACGACTTTTTCAAGTGATATCTTGTTGACACGTCATCATTTGTTGCGAATACAATGTCGGTTGATAACCAATTATAAATTGGCGATGGTTAATTGGCGATGGATTGAATTGATTGATTAAAAAAGCAAATCGGTTGATAACCAATTATAAATTAAATTAAGCCCGGATTTTGGTTTAATTTACCGATTAATTAATTACTTCAAGTTAAAATATTTTATCTTTATAACCATGTGATGAAAACAAAGCAACTAATCAAGATTCCAATATCAACAAATAAATCTTATTATCGCAACACAATGCCTTAAGATAATCGATTAACACCGAAATCAAACTAATGAACTTTATCAATTTAAAAAATCAAACTTTACGGTTTATTAACCCTGTTATCGCAACAAAATGCCTAAGAACTAACAAATGCGTAAAATTCTAGATTAACAATCAACTATCAAATCATTATCGCAATACAATGTCTAGAAGAGATAATCAACTGTTAATTTTTCATTCAAAGTATCGTTCCTTTTAAAAAATCAGATTTAATTAACACTTTATTTTTGCAAAATAATGCTAAAAGATTAAGAAAAATCTGATTTTTAACAAGAAAATATGAAATAATCAAGAATCCGACAAATATAACCAAAAACTCATCAATCAATCCAATATTATACCAACTAATACATAGAAATCATTATCCCAAGCGGGTGAACAAGAATACTACTCACTATTCATATCCAAAACCGAAACTAAACACAAACAAATATTAAACATGATGAAATCAGAAAGTTAAGGAACGATTATACCAAATCCGTAGCTATCCGTGCGAAATGAAACTCCAAAACTCGAACATAATGCTTGTAAAATTCAAGAATACCGAAACCCTCAACTAATCTATGATTAATTATGTGGAAAGCGAAGAAAAACGAAGGAAATATGTCTCTGAAAATCGCAACTATCGTCTCCAAAATCACTGCTAATCTCCTCTCCATTGCTCTGGCCGTAGCTGTCTGTTTATAGAAGTTTTGCGCCGCCTACGATCGTAGGCCTCTTTGACTTGGTCAAAACTGTGCCTTAGCCCGTGTAGATGATCCTGGCATCCCCTATGGTCGTAAGCTCTAAAAATCACCAACTTCGCCTCTTTTCTTCTCGAAAATTGATGAGAACTCGTCGAGGCTTCAAACTTGGTCGGTTTTTCTTCGATGTTCATTTCATCGTCGATAGAACCACTTTTTTTCTATGAGTCACAAAAATTAACGAATTATATATCTTTTCATGTATTTCGAGTGAAAAACCGACCAAAATGCAAGCTAAATGATGCCAACATTATGTATAAATTTGAACATATCACTTCTCCAATGAAGTTTTCTTTTTCTCCCCCTTTCTACTGGTTGTTTGGATAGGATATTTCTTTCTCTTTTCTCTAATTTTTTAACATTCCTTTATTACCAGTTAACCCATACATTTATTTATATTTATTTTAAAGTCCTTATCGTAAATACTAATATTTATTCAATAAGTTTAAATATCATATTTCTTTAATCATAATTAGCTTTGCTGATAACTAAAATTAAGTATTGAAATTATTATTTAAACATTTGGGATGTTACCACTACAAAAACTGGGGTATCAATCCGTCGCTATTCTGTCGCTGAGAGCTACGGATTTGCGACGGATTGATCTGTCGGTAAAACCCTTGTTGCTGATTTTAATTTAGCGACAGATCAAAGACGGAATACAATTAACGACGGATCAATGACAAAATAGTGACGGCAAGACAACGATGGATCAACAACGGACGGTTCAACGACGGACCAATTAGCGACGGATAACAATCAACGACGGACAACAATCAACGACGGACATATCAGTGACGGATCAACAACGGACCAATCAACGGCGGTTCAACGACGGACCAATTAGTTACGAATCAGCGACGGATTAACAACAGACAAATCAACAATGAAAATCAGCGACAGATTTTTCTGTCGCAAATCTGTCTCTAATTTCCCTTTACCGAATTTGTTTTACTGCTAATTTGCCTTCAACTCATTACTAGAGTGTAATGGTTTCTTATAATAATATTTTCAACTTTTGTCATATTATCAAGCAACTCTTCGTCATAAAATATAAACTTACATTTCTATTGTCAAATTAATTCACCCATAGTTTTAGCCTATAAAACTACATAAAGTATTCTTAAATTACAGGTGTTTCAGAACTAATAAACCAAAATCAATATTCAAATACAAGTAAAAGAAAGTACACTAACAAAAATTAATACTCTTCAACAACTAAGAATCTCAATCCAAGTTGCATCTTTTTTACCCTACATACATAAAATAAAAATTATGTCTTAATTGTTACAAATTAGATTGAATATAAATTAAACATATTTAAAATGCATGGCAACAACTTACCATGAAAAACTAGAGCCACATAACTAACATGTATTGGTTGCACAACTCACACCGTTCAAGGATGGCAATATATAAACATTAAGAAATCTGGAAAATGTTTCTAAATAAGAAATTCGCATAAGAAAAGGAGGGATCGAAGAAGAGGATCATGCAAATTAAGAAAAAGAAGGACCAAACCAAGGACACAAACCAAGATTATATCCCATTTAATAGTTCTTATAAGGGACCATACAAAGTGTCTCATATTAATCCTTCTCCGCAACCAACTTCTCCTAAATTTTTAAACGATGATGATTAGAAAAACAAACTGTAAATTCAAAATTTTATTAAACTTAAACTACTTAAAAAATGTAATTTATAATCCAAAAGATGGAAGTGTGAGAAGCAAGAATGAACTCAACTATGCTAAAAAAAAAAAAAGTAACTAGCAGTCTCTTAAATTCTCAAAAAGTTTGTAATTCAACATTTGAACTTGATAAAGCTGTCAAAAGCAAAAAAGTAAATCAAAACTTTTGCAAATTCACATATCACATAATATAATCAAACTCATGTCTAACCAAAGACCAAACTGTCTAAATATATCAAACACGTGTCTTGAAACTGTCTAAACAAGAACTAAGCTGTCAAAATATCACTAAACTAGTAAAAGCAACAACCAAGTTGTCAAAAGCGTTAACTTTATGGCATACGTTGGATATAGCCAACACATATAGATTTAGCAAAATTTCATTAATTTGATGGCATAAGTTAGAATCATTGATTTAAAAAAATATTACTTCAACGCGTGGGACTATCCTTTCGACGGACCTCACATGTTTTTTGGTTTTGCTACATTAACATAGAAATTAGAGAATAAAATTGATAAAAATGTGAAACTGAAATAGAAACTTACATATTTCGCACCAAGTAGGTATTCTACCTAAACGTCAATTAGGAGGATCAGCACCACCATGCCCACTTCTAATAATGCAAGTTACGTGTTATATTGGTAGCTTCTTCACCGTAACGGATTAAATCACAAAGAATTAAAAAAAAAAGAAATAAATAGCAACACTCATTGAATTGAGGAGCTTCGGTTCAAATTGAAAATTACTAGTGGCTTCTTCTCTTCGTCGTCTTCATTCTTCAAAGCCAAAGGAATCCAACTACAACATTGTACGGTGCTCTGTAAATGTTGATTGCCAAGTAAGACAACATGCAGTAAATATACAGATTGAAACAAAATATTAAATTTTCAAATAAATTAGAAGTACTTATACTATTCAACAATAATAGTAACCTAGTTGCTTCAATCGGAGAGAAATAAAATCGATCATGATAAAATGGATGATTCCAATCTATAAACAACCCTAAACCAGAAAAATTAGGATTAAATCTGCATTTAAATCATTAATCTGAAAACCCTAAACCTAATCAGTGTAGATTCACGCAAAAACCCTAGTCGGGCCATTCAAGTATCGTGGAAGCAGATCAGAAGTAAACCAAGTAATCGCTCAAGACTTTCTTCAAATCGAGGTAACAAACTCTACTCAAACGATCACATTCTTGTTAACTAATGAAATATGATGTTTTGTATATGAATATGTGAAGCATATCAGAGAAACCGAAACCAGATTAATATGTAAATTACAAGATAAGAAAACAAACCTAATATTCGGGTTTTGAGCGGCGATAATGTGGGTTCTGGTGGCGGCGACCGCAATGGTCCTGGTCAGCGGCGGCGTGAAAGAGGTGAGTGGGTGAGCTGTTAGCCGAGAGATCGAGCGAGTAAGAAGAGGGAGACAGGGCGATGACGGCGACAGTGATGGGTTGTGAGCGTGGCGGTGGCGGCACTAGGTTTTAGGCTGCTGCCGTTGTTGTCTGCGAGAACGAGTGGGACGGAGTGAGCGAGGCAGAGTAGACGAGAATGGAATGGAGGAGACGATGGGGCGGTGGTTGCTACGACGGTGAGCGGCGAAGGTTGCTGGCCGGAGGGTAGACAGAGAGCAAGAGAGAGAGGCGATGAGAGAGAGAGAGAGAGTGTGTGTGTGTGTGTGTGTGTGGTGTGTGTAGTTGCCGAGAAAAGGGGAATAGGTGCCGGTAAACATAACCCAGCCATTTGTTGATTCAGGCTTTATTTTCTTGATGATCTAGTGTGGAGGTGGATATTATTTTAAAAGAAATCTATTTTTAAAACATTTCTTTTCAAGATCCATCGCTGATCCTTGCAGATCGATCCGTCACTGATCTGTCACTAATTGTCTGTCATAAATCCGTCACTAAATTTATGTCGCAAATCTGTCACTGATCTGTCACAATAAAGTTGTCACAAATCCGTTCCGTCACTGATCTGTCGCTAATTGTCTGTCATGAAATCCGTCACTAAATTTATGTCGCAAATCTGTCACTAATCTGTCACAATAAAGTTGTCGCAAATCCATTGTATAAGTCCGTCGATAATATGTCGTTGTTCCGTCGCTAAACTGTTGGAACAAATCCGTCGCTAATCTGTCGCTAAGCTGATGTCATAAATTCGTTGCTGAAATACGTTGATAATCGCTGATATGTCACTAAGTTGCAGTCACAAATCTGTCGGTAATCTGTCGCTGATCTGGCATTTATAATCCGTCGCTAATGTGTTGCAGATCCGTCAATAATCCGTCGCTAAAATTCTGTCACAAGATCCGTCGCTGATTCTCATTTTTCTAGTAGTGTAAAAAGTATAATAAGATTATTTATAAGAATATATGCGTAACAATTAAGTTTTACAATGACGTATGTTAAATTCTTTCTTTTAAAGTATACCCCACCCTAACCAAAATCTAATCACATACCCCTCTTTGTTAATGAGTGACCCATCATTAAACACATCTTTAGTGAAGGCAATTTTTATTCACGAAATCTTATTTAGACTCCCCATAACGGTGAGGGGTATACTCATCGATCCCAAATTTTATCTTTTGAGTCACGTCATAATCAAATAAGATTTTTTCTCTATATAACCACCATCTTTGTATTAGTAGTTTAGTCATATTTCTATCCCAATGCCCTAAAACCCATAAAGTTAAAAAGGGAAAGAGACAATTAGGGGTGTAAACGAGCCGAGCCGAGCCCGAGCCCACTCGAGCTAGGCTCGTTTAAAAGTACTAGGCTCGAGCTCGAGCACGGATCGTTTCGAGCTTCGTATGTAAAGCTCGAGCTCGGCTCGTGAATAATTTTCCCAGCTCGAGCTCGGCTCGGGCTCGACTCGTTTATTATATATTTTAATTTTTTTAGTTAATTTTTAAATGATCTTTTAATATAATATATATAAATTGTTATTTTGATATATTTATATTTATTTAATTCATATATTATATATTTATTAATTTAAAAATTTGTTTTTACATAGGCTCATTTAGGCTCGCGAGCTCGATATGTGAAGCTCGGTCTCGAGCTCGTTCATTAAACGAGCTCGAATTTAGGCTCGAGTTCGGCTCGGGCTCGTTTAATTCGAGCTTTTAGCAAGTCGAGCTCGAGTAGCTCACGAGTAGCTCGGCTCATTTACACCCCTAGAGACAATTGAAGAGAGAGAGAGAGAGAGAGAGGGGAAGTCGTGCAGGAATAGGGATGTCGAATGGAAGAGGCTAGGCCATTAGGGCTGTAAACAAACCGAACGAACATGAACGAGGGTATGTTCATGTTCGTTCGTTTAACTTTAGTGAAACAAATAAACGAACATGAATATAAATGAACGAAATATTCTATGTTCGTGTTCGTTCGTTGAGGATTTGGTCGTGTTCGTTTATGTTCGTTCGTTTAATAGATAATCGAACCTAAATGAATATTAAACGAACGAACATAAATGAACAATTAAACGAACACAAATAAACATAAACAAACAAACTTGCTGAATAAAAACAAAATCCACAACAGTACAACACATGGTTCATGGTTTCAAATTATGTTTGTATATTCATAAGATTTATAAATGACTTATAAGAGTATATTAATGTATTAACAAAAAGCTCAATCTCAATACTAAATTAATAACATTTAAACATTTGAGCTTTTAAATATTTTTTATCTTCATTCAATGTTATCAATTATACGGCATTAGAGTTTGAAGTGTTATTTTTAAATTTATACTAATTTATATTAAGTTATAATGTTATTTTACATATTTTTATGTAAATTTAAAAAAAAAAAAAAAAAACATATTGAAGGCTATAATGTTATTTTACACATATTTATGTATATTTAAAAAAAAAAAAAAAAAATCATCTTGAATGCTACTTCCAGTGGTACAAAAAGTGGTACAAAAACCTGAACAAACACACACACACATATATAAATATTACGATATTATACATTTGTGTTGTATTTGTGATGAACTGGAATCCGTCCCAAATTAATTAGCGATTGATTTTTCTGTAGCTCGTAATTATTTTGTTGTGGTGTTCAAGCTTGTTGCATGTGAATAATAAGTTATCATATCACTAGTTCAAGCTTGTTGTATGTGAATAATCAGTTATCATATCACTAAAATCATATATACTATTTCTCTATGAATTATACCCTTCAATTCGTATAATTTTCTGGTATTGAAAAAGTTTTGATGCCATTATAATCATATGAAAATACTCTTGAATTCCTCTGATCAAGAAATATATATACAGTGTTGCACTTCTCTTGGTATAGACGAGCACTTGATACATAGCTAGGGGCCATCATAAAATCCATGACCAAAAGGATAGACAATGTGATATGGAAAGTAAATCATCAAGCTTTTTTTGCATGGAGGGTCCATGAATTGTTATTCTTTTAGCTAACATTTTGATGAAAGGTCCAACCTATTCGCGTAAAGGGAATCCGAAGATTGTGCTTAAACCCCGAACATACAAAACATGTTTGAGACATGCTTCCTTTCTACATATCCGAAACAGAGACAAAATCTTCAGTGCGTCAAGTAATATAGTCAATCTCCCACTCTTTTGAAAAGGTTACTATGATTAAAAAAAATTAATACACATGAAGTATATGCGAAAAAGCAAAATTAAAATTTGATAGCTAAATATCGAAACAAACGAATACAAGAAGCAGAATACTAAGCATAGAAGACGAGATCACCCATGAAAGAGTATAAACGAAAAGTGTTAATTGCATAAAATTATAAAAGTATTTTATCCGATCCAACTTCATTGGTGTTACTGAAACCATATGGCAGAATCGAAGAGCTTGTAGCCTAGCGGTACCAATGTGTAGATTTAGAAGTAGGATTAATTCGGCCTTTATAATAAAACTGTGTGGAGTTGAAGGAAAAGATAAAAGGTATTTTATCCAATCCAACTTCAGTGTACAGCGGCAGTTCTATATATTTAGGTCAACTTGAATAAAATTGAAATTTTAGCTAGCTATAGGCATCTTTTGAAGTATTATTACATAGTCGAATAAACACTTCTGTTTAGTAAGGTTCTGAATATCTAACTTCATTTTTCTCTAAACTTCAGTGTTTAGAGGCAGTTATTTTATAGGTGTTGGTTTATCGAAATGAAAAGACAGGCGCGCAACGGTTAACATCAAATTTTTAAATCAAATCAATACAAAGAAATGACTTAATTAGAGCATATCTTGACCGAGGAGGTGGTGGTCCTTTCTCCAATGTGATGAGGGAGAGTGTGCACAGTCGCACAGACATGGTAGTCCTGCAAAAGACCAGCGATTATGACCAGTGATGCTCGTGTTAGAGGCCGGTGGTTCTTCAATATTAATTGATGGTTCGACATCAGATCGAGGAAAGATAAACATAAAGATATGGAGGAATCCGACGAATTGAATGAGAACCTAATATTGTACATACAGGTCAGAACGCTGAATTTAATGTGATATAATGGTTAAGGTGATGGATCACAGGAAGTCTGATGATTGTAGATATAATATAATTATAACCCAAAAAAAAAAAAAAAAAAAAAAAAAAAAAAAAAAAAAAAAAAAAAAAAAAACTTTAATTTGCCTCTTAACACTTTTTATTGACTTTACAGAAAGGTCGGGAGTTGGAGTGTGTTTTGTGAAAATGCATATCATTGGAGTCTACAACTCTAGTTTATTTGCAAGAATCAAATTAAGCTCTCTAGAAGGGACGGACCCATGTTTCCTTCCATTCAAGCTAGTAAAAGCAAAAACACTAAACCAACCACTCAATTAAGCACTTGAACTGGCCCTTTTTTGGGGTCCAAAAGAATGTGATCAAAGTCTTTTACACATGTTCAACAATGTGAGGATATATAGAATAATATGCAGTATAATTAATATGAATTAATATCTCAAATGGGTTCATACCGAACTTCTAAGATTCTTGCTACAGCCACTACAGCAAATTATTAATTGCCACTACATACTGTATGGAAAGTGTCACCTAGAAATAAGACTTTCAGTATTCATGGTGGGATTGTATCGCATGCCCAAGCCATTTTTTAATTAAATCGGTGTCATGATTCTATTAAGTGTTGATGCTAGTTGTTTTGGTGCATTTTTATTTGTAGAGAATCTGTCTTCGTTGTTTGGTGTTATGCTGTATGTTTCTTGTTAGAGTCTATATTTGTTTTGCCGTTAAAAAAGGGTTTAATTTAAAAAAAAAAAAAAAAAACTAACATGTTTTCATGTTTTTTTGCGATTTAGTCTCTCAGTGGTATTTTCTTCGTAAGAAAGACCTAGAGTTATTGTATTCAATCCGGTTTTCGGGAAAGTTTTGTTTTTTTCATAATCAACCCTGACTATTTCCACAACTAACAAACATGTTTTCACCATTTTTCTTCGAAAAGTCCACAAATTTGAAGACTTATTTGAAAAAAATAAAGAAAATTTTCAAAAATCACAAACAAATATATAACTCTTAAAAAAATTCCAAAAATTCCAAAACGTGAAAAAACATGTTGGTTTTTGAAAAAATAAAGAAAAATTTCAAAAATCACAAACAAATAACCAAAATAACACGGAGGGATTAAACCGCAAAAACGTGAAAAACATGTTAGTTTTTTTCATTTTAAACCCTTAAAAAAAAGAACAATTATGTCATTAATTTGCATGCATATCTATTTATTTTTAAAATTTAGGTAATTAAGTAATTTTTTTTATCTAAGTTATATACTCGTGAATTCACTTAATTAGAGAATTAATATTTTTAGAATTTAAATTATAGACGTATACATGATATATGACTAACAATTGTAAGCATAGAGAATAATTTTAGACTTCAAAATTCACTACAAAAAGGTGTGCACTCCTCATTTATTAAATCCAAGTATGCACGAACAGATGAGACAAATTATTTTTATGTCTTCACATATAAAATTGTGAATAAATTGGTTACAATTCCACTTTTAAAAACATGTACAAATTTTTTCAACTACACATTTCAAACCTGAAAAATTTTACTAAAATTTCGAATCTTCATGCTTGCATGGATTTTATTTTTTCAAATCTAAATAAAAAACTCTTCATACACATTTAAGACCATATATGAACATTAATCTTGTACTTACAATTTATAGTTACACACTGTTGGATTCAATGCTATTTGACGAGGCCGTTGGAAGGTTAAAGGCGTACGAGGAGCGTATTAAAGGCACCAAGAAGATCGAAGACACTCAAGGTGGATTGTTGTTGGCAAGTAAAGAGAAGTCTCACGGATGTAAGCATTGTGGCGGTGGAAGTTCAAGTCGGGGTGACTTCGGACACGGCCGGGGAAGAGGTCGTTTGTCCGGGAAGAGTCGGGACGGAAATGAACGTGTCCGGGACAAAGGCCACATTACATGTTATAATTGTCGTGAACTTGGTCACTATAGCAATGAGTGTCGGAAACGAGGAAATCAAGAGGCGAATTTGATTGAAGAAGAGCCGGCATTGTTGTGAATGGATGGAAAATAACCAATTAGGGGGGTGTATGTTGGATTTTTAATTGGTTATTTTTATTCACGTATGCATGGCATGGGGGATTTTAAATATTAAGTTTTATGTTTTATTTATTGTGGTTTTTGTTTAATAATTTATAGGTTTGAATTGGTATTTGTTTGGACCAAATCTTTTGGAGTTGTACGTTGGGTTTGCACGTGTGAAGATTGGGTCTAGGATAGTACCGGTTCCTTAGGTGGGTTTTAGCCTTTATTGGTTTATTTTGCATGATTCATGTAACCACATAGGTGTGCTTAAGGTTATATATATACCTTCTTCTTTATTAATAAAATTAATAGCTTTCCTGCAATATTCTTATCACACTATTTCTTCTTTTTATATCCGTGAGCTCTCTGCATATTGCTACATTTACTTTTCTTCTTCATATACGAGAATTTGTGAAGTCATTTATTCCAACATTTGGTATCAGAGCGGCGTTCGATCGAAGGGGGTGTGAGTGGTTTTTACTTTTTCGTTTTGCTTGCAAATTGATGCATTTCAATCGCAGCCCCGATTTCTATTGATCGGGCTTGTTCCAAAATTGATGAGAGACTAACCGGGTGCGGGTATAAACGAACGCGAAAAAATCGAAGCGGGTGGCTTTGATTTGGTTCGTTTCGCGGGTGACGGAAGACGGTAAAAGGCGGGTGTGACCTTTGTTTTTCTGATAGGTGGAAAAGTACTCTCGGAACAAGCTTGATCAATGTAAGTTGGGGCTGTCAAAAAATCGAATGGCGATGGTACCGATGAAAGAAGGAGGTTCAATGTCGTTTCAAGTTCTGGCCTTGACCCCGACGAATTATCCGGTGTGGGCTATCAAGGTCAAGACGATTATGGACGCACACGGCTTGTGGGAGATGGTCGAACCAAGGGCACTAGGTGGAGGATTGGATCCAAGAAAATCGAAGCAAGCTCTCGCGTTTCTGTTTCAAGCTATACCGGAGGATATGGTTTTGCAAATGGCGAGTTACACGGATCCAAAACAAGTGTAGGATGGATTGAAGACACGGTATTTGGGAGTGGATCGGGTGAGATCGGCTCGGGTTGCAACATTGAAACGAGAGCTTGAAAGTTTGCGAATGAAGGAGGGTGAAAGTGTTGATGATTTTGTGACAAAATTGAGCGGTTTAGCTTCGAAGGCAAGGAGCCACGGGTACGAGCTTGAAGAAGTAGACTTGGTGAAAAGACTACTTGACTCGATGCCGAAGTCTTTTCTTCAAATAGTGGCTTCGATATAGCAATGTTTCGAGTTGGATTCAATGCTATTTGACGAGGCCGTTGGAAGGTTAAAGGCGTACGAGGAGCGTATTAAAGGCACCAAGAAGATCGAAGACACTCAAGGTGGATTGTTGTTGGCAAGTGAAGAGAAGTCTCACGGATGTAAGCATTGTGGCGGTGGAAGTTCAAGTCGGGGTGACTTCGGACACGGCCGGGGAAGAGGTCGTTTGTCCGGGAAGAGTCGGGACGGAAACGAACGTGTCTGGGACAAAGGCCACATTACATATTATAATTGTCGTGAACTTGGTCACTATAGCAATGAGTGTCGGAAACGAGGAAATCAAGAGGCGAATTTTATTGAAGAAGAGCCGGCATTGTTGTGAATGGATGGAAAATAACCAATTAGGGGGGTGTATGTTGGATTTTTAATTGGTTATTTTTATTCACGTATGCATGGCATGGGGGATTTTAAATATTAAGTTTTATGTTTTATTTATTGTGGTTTTTGTTTAATAATTTATAGGTTTGAATTGGTATTTGTTTGGACCAAATCTTTTGGAGTTGTACGTTGGGTTTGCACGTGTGAAGATTGGGTCTAGGATAGTACCGGTTCCTTAGGTGGGTTTTAGCCTTTATTGGTTTATTTTGCATGATTCATGTAACCACATAGGTGTGCTTAAGGTTATATATATGCCTTCTTCTTTATTAATAAAATTAATAGCTTTCCTGCAATATTCTTATCACACTATTTCTTCTTTTTATATTCGTGAGCTCTCTGCATATTGCTACATTTACTTTTCTTCTTCATATACGAGAATTTGTGAAGTCATTTATTCCAACACACACTACGATTTATTAATATTGATAAAATTAGTTTTTACCTACTAGCTTATAAATGTGTTCGTGATAAATTATTTCTATGCATTTTCATTAAAAAAATTTTGGTGGTATGCTACAGAAAAGTATGAGTAATTATAAGCATACAACATATCAAAATTTGGAGATAAAAGGGTACTTTTCAGTTATCATATGTGCATGCTTAGACAGCCATTTTTTCCCAGTTACATAGACTAATTAAAGGGTGCTTGATCTGAAGAATGTGTATAACCAACCAACACATTTGTAGTAGCAAGACCTAAATAGAGCAAAAATACATATATATGTAACACAAGTTCAAATTGCTTTGCCTTCCACCCCTAAACAATTCCATTATAGAATGGCACTTTTTTTATACATATATTGCTATCTGATATCTTTATATAATTATAACTTAAGAACTAAAACAATATTGACCGCTGAAATGTACATTAATCATGATTCCAGACGTCATACTTTAGGAATATATTTCATCATCTCCAGCCACTTTAGCAGGGTTAAAGGTAGTAGAGAAGCCTTCTTCAATGGAATTTTCATGTGGTTTGTCTGATGAAGTACGGTTACATGAATTATTATACCATCTTGCCCAGAAGAGATAGTTGAAGAAGTTGATCAAACTTAGACCTGCTAACAGCCAGTAGAAAAGGTCTAATCTGCCCTTATTTAGATCAATACCTCCAAGCCAACCACCGTTATTTGAGCTCGATGTTATCTTATTTACTAAAGTAACAAGCACTGAGCTTAGATAGAAACCAAAGGAGTATGAACAGTATGTAATGGAGGTCAAGAAAGACTGCATCCCTCTCAAATTTTGCTTGTAAAAGAACTCGATCAACCCCACAGCAGTAAACATTTCAGATAATCCAAATATTAAGAATTGTGGAGTTATCCAAAAAATGGATAAAGTCTGACCAGAATTCAAGAATGTATCCCTTCTCTTTTTCTCCATCAGTGCAGCAGAGACCATTGAAAAAGTTGCAACAAATAATCCAAACCCAATGCGCTGTAGAGGGGTGATTCCAGAATCTTGACCTGTGATTTTCCGAGCAAAAGGGACGAATACATAGTCATATAGAGGGACTACAAAGATTAGGAAGATGTATGGAATGGCTTGGAGTGAAGCAGGTGGGATGTGGAATGATTTTGTGATTTGGTTGTTCATTACACTTCCTTGTGACACAGAGAAGGTTTGAAGTTGTGCCAAAATTGTGTTAAAGACAATTGTGCAGGCAAATATCGGGATGACCGAGATTAGGATCTTCACTTGCTCAACCTGGTTCACACTGCATAATCTCCAAGGGCTTTCCTTTGCATTATTGTTGTTCTTACTAATGCAGGCTTTGTCTAAAAACCTGAAAATATTAATGAAGTTTTGCTCTAATTGGGATGATTTAGTGATTAATAACACCATAAGCAATAAAGCAAATGTGGTTTATAGCCAAGATATAAGCACATGCACTGTTGGATTCTCCTTTGTGTAGATCAATTTCCTTTTAGGGTTCCCCTTCTTTGTGGTCCATTGTCAACAAATAACATTTATTCAATTATGACCTTGTAGTCTTAACCTTAATTTTATTGTAACAATTTCTACTACATTTTAATTGTTGTGCTAGTTGTATGCTATAATTACTCATTTAAACTGAAACGGACGTACAAATTATGGTCTATAGTATTAGGAAAATATGATTGATCATCGACATTCAATGTTTACCTGAACCTATCAGTTTGACAAAGATTTGCAGTCTCGTTGGGCATTGTAGAATTGATGTTCCAATGCTCATTTTTGCTTCTATGATGTATGTGAGGCTTAGACTCGCACTCTTGTCGGCTCTTAAAAATAGCAGCAACAAAAACCTGCACAAGGTGTAATTAATCAGAATTATAGATCGATTTCATAAAAAGTAAATTAAACTAGCTAGCTCTGCTTAAACAATAGTGTAAACATATATAATATATTAGCTAGATAACAGATACAAATTTGATATGTGTTGCCTTTCTAATTGTGAAATGAAGTACTATTTTTCAATTTTAAGCCAGCAAATGCAAACAAGTCTGCATGCATTAGCATGACAAAGCAATAAATAAATAAAGTATATAAAGAATCTTTAAGGATTTCAATAATTCCCAATTTGGAATATAAAATATATGAAATCATGATATTAAAGGTCCACCATAGGGAATTATTTCCGTCCCTACTTCTATGAGAGAAGAGAAATTAATTTCTTTCTTTAATATTTTCGAAGACCAATTAACAACTATGATCAATTAAACTACGTGTTATTAAATACATATGGTGGAACGTTGTTCTCTTTTTAAAAGCAGGAGAGAGAGAGAGACAAAGAGAGATCCTTTATTAATAGCAATTTTGTTTTACAAGAGAAATAGGCCGATTTCAATATAATAAGAATGTGTGAAGTCCATGGAGATTCGATCAACATCTTTCATATCATTCTAAATTAAAAGGTTTTATATGAAACAGGAAGCTAGCTACTTTTGCAAGAGGGTGTAATGTTGGTTTTAGCTTCTCGTCGTTAGTTTATGCAATAATATTTATCTGCAGTTTTAAATAAATAAAAAAAAGTAACAGGGAACCTACTTGTGCAACAGGGGCTAAAATGCTTCCTTGAGGAGGCTTGTTTCTATAAAACAAGGTTCCAGAAACCAAGCAGATTAAACCCATTGCCATGACGATGGCAGACACACCAAAACCGATATCCATTCCTGAATGAGTTTGGATCCACACAAGAAGGGTGAGAGCAACGAGTTCGCCCATTGAAAAGGCAAAGTATGCAGCATTGAAGTAGGTGGAGAGCTTCTTGGACTGCTTGGAGTCAATCTTGTTGAATTGGTCTGCACCATGAGCCAGCATATTTGGCTTCATGCAGCCACTCCCTAAAGCCACCAAATAGAGGGCTACAAAGAATATTAAAGACTCAACACCCTTGGCCTCGATGCATCGGTCTCCATCAGTTAGCATGTTGCACTGTGGTGGCTTTAGCTGAGGGAGGTGGGCTTGGACTGATAGCAGTATGAAACCCTACAAAATTTACAGAAAGAGACAGTGAATAAGACAAATTGAGAGTGATTTAAAAACTCTATATATGTTTGATTGTTTCCATTCGCCTCCGAGATAAACAATCAAATTAAATATAAGAGAATAAGCAAGAATATGCTGACGTTGAATAGAGTGAAATTGATTGTACTTACAGATAGTTCGATAAATCCAAAGATAAGCATGGTCCAGAAGCAACCAAGATAAGAATCCGAGAGGTAGCCACCAAGGAGGGATAGTATGAAGATAGTACCAATAAAGTTAGTTACTATGTTTGCTGCTTTCGATAGTGAAAAGTGCATCTCGCTTGTGACATATGTTATAAGGTTATTACCAACTGCCGCGATAGCCATTATTTCAAATGCTTGTACCCCTGCAAAAGAAATCCATACTAGAATATTTATCAAACCTTTTTTTTTTGTAAAGAAGCATGACGTGCATCAGGATTTATAAATTATATTCAGTCCGCTCAGTAATATATTGCTAGTAGAGCTCATGTAGAGCTGGTTTGAGGACTTTAGTTCAACTTGTACCATATGTATACAAAGCTTGCCTCAGACCGATAGAAGTAATGAAAACAAAAAAGTGGATTAACGATGCGCGCACGCGCACACACACATGTGCGCTCGCGCATGCATGCACATACACAGAGAGAGAGAGAGAGAGAGAGAACAGACCAAGAACAAATGCAGCAGCCTTCATACTCCCATGTTTGTTGGGATCCGAAGGTCTGCCTTTCCAATCAACTGTTGGTTCTTCAGAATTGATATCTCCCTTAATTTGATCTTGCCTCTTCGAGTCCATATCTATGTATGTGTGAGCTAGATCAAGTGACGTGATTATGTGCAGCGCCTTGAGGAACGTAGAGATCCAATTAAGGGGGGAGATCGATTAATTACTAAACTGATAGAAAAAACAAGTAATTTGGAAAAGCCAAAACACGATTATATTTATTGCCACAAGATAACAAAAACGTTATTGAGGATCCTCCTCACAAGATAACATTTGTTAGTTGTAAGTAAAGATAATTGAAAGCGTTTAAGAGCTTAAACTCTCTTTGCTGAATATGTTGCAAGTGGCCTCTATCCTCCTCCCCTTATATAGAACTATCCCCACTACAAACAACGTTAGTCATTTCTTGTGATATTTTTTTTCTACCCACTATACAAAACTTCAGTTAGTTATTTAATTAATAACAATTTGTGTATAGTATGTATGTATGTATGTATGAACATATGAGTGTGTGTGTGTGTGTGAGTGAGAGAGAGAGAGAGAGAGAGAGAGAGAGAGAGAGAGAGAGAGAGAGAGAGAGAGAGAGAGAATACATGCAAATAAAGGCAACTTCGATCCGCTTACTTACCCATATAATTGTACCCTACATATGTTTGACATATATATCCATTATCCATAGCTTGTAATATTGTGGAGTGGGCTGCCTTTTTTAAGTTCCCATTTTTGGTCAAACATAATGCATATTAGTTTAATGGTTAATTTTAGGGAAAAGATCCTCTCTAATTTGGACGGCTTCGGACTCGTATCATTTTCCTTCCCCATTAAATATGACAAATGATGCATGAGTCCTAAATACCTCTCTCAAATAAATAAGAATATTCATGTATTTAATCTACAAGTTTTTGCATATACTAGCTAGTCAATTAAGCTAGCATGTAACATGTATGATGCACATGTGTTGTTATTTTTCTTTTCATAGGTTAAATATTGTATACATGTATTTCTTCTTTGAATTACATTTAAAATGGGTCAATTCTGATAAATGTTTTAAATTTTGGTTCATTTGGATGACATTTAAAAAATGGATTTTGTATACTTTTATGACTTTTTTTTTAATTCTTATAAGTGATATGGTTTAACTATTTTTTGTGACATTGAATTAAATTTAATAATAATCATGTGATATGTTATTGTTATTGGTTGACTTAACTTGCATTTAAGAGTTCTAAATTTGAGGAGCTACTACTTTTATTAAGTTAAATAACTTACAATGTAAACATATTAACCCATTTATTTAAATTTTTATTTGATCATCGATTTCATTAAAAAAAAAATAAGAATGTAAATAAATAAAAATGGTAGGGTTGTTATCTTTATTTTTGATATATGAAATGTTTTTGTCTTTATATAAAGGGTTTATTATAAAAAAACAAAAGCAACATGTTTTCACATTTTTGTCACTCCACGTTATTTTTTTTTATAAAAGTTCTTAAGTTATTTTTTTTCTTTTTGGTTTAGTGAAATTTGGATGTTAGAATCCGGTTTTTCAGTTTACTAATCATAACAGGGCTCTCATAGTCAAATTTTACAAAACTAAAAAAAATTAACTTAAGATTTTTCTGAAGAAATAACATTAAGAGACGAAACCGTAAAAAAATTGTAGGTTTTTTCATAATAAACTAGTATATGAATTAAATAAACTACAATGTAATCATGGTAACTATTGTCTTCAAATTTTATATGAATTTTAGTTTAATCAAATAAATTAGAATGTAGTACACAAATTAAAATGTATACTAAGATTTTTGTCTTAATTTCATTTGACTTAATTAATTACATTAGAAAGTAAACCAATGATTTAACTGAATAAATGGAAATGTAAGAAATAGATTAAAATGTAAACCAATGGTTTTTGGTCTTTAATTTAGTTTAATAAATTAGAATGTAATAAATAAATTAAAATATAAACCAAGGAAATGTATTATAAACAAATTTAGATATAGGAAATGTTTTTGTCTTTAATGTAGTTAAATAACTACAATATAAATATAGTAACCATTGTCTTTAGATTTATATTTGGTTTTTAATTTAAATATAAAATTAGAAAGTAATAAATAAATTAAAATATAAACCAAGAATATAATGAATAAATTAAAATGTAAACCAAGAGTTTTTGTCTTTATTTCATTTCATTTGATTTTATTACATAATAAATAATAAATGATTTAAAATGTAACTAAAGAGTTTACATTATAAACAAATGATCTTTATAATATTAATCACATGAGCTTCAAATAACATAGACTTTAATGATATGGACTATTGGTGATTAAATCTTTTTTAATGATCAATAATAATGATTAAAATTTTTTAAATTGAAACAATTTGTGTTCTTTAATGTATTTATTTTAGATTATCATCTTAGGTACATGAGAAAATTTAACTATGTTTATTGAACAAAATATTTATATATATATATATTATAGCATCTATATGTATAAACATATTATGATAAGTATAATTTGAACCAAATTATATATCTTTATTTAACAACAATACTAAAACTTTTTAAAGAATACTTTTATCATAATAGTGATATCAAAATTCAGTTGAAAATCTATAATAGAATAATTATACTCAAAACCTTTCCATATATAATTTATGTCATTATAAATTAACTTTTAATTACCTAAATAATTTGTTTTAAAATTTTTATACTCAAAACCTTTCAATATATAATTGTCATGTTAGCTATTTAATTTGTCTACATTTAATAGAATTACTGAAATAGTCTAAAAGAAAACATAAAATATACAAATTAAAAAAATAATATATTATTTTAAATAGATTATTAAGATGTTCAAATTAATTAATTAATTAATATTATTATTATTTATATAAGGAATTAGTGATATAAAAACATGGTTTGCAATATTTAAACTAAAAAAAATTAAAAATCAATAACTAAATAATAAATTTCTCGATTTAGAATATAGGAGAGCACACATGATATTTTATAAATCCAACTGAAGTCTGAAACAAATTAAAATTAAATATGAAATTACCAAAGTGACTCCTATAGACATCTAATGTATGTGATTGCCAAAAGAAACCAATTCTATTACGATAGCTCTCAACTTTCACAAAACAAACAATTACTTATACTACGAAATTAAAAATAAGCTGTGTACCGCAACTACTAATTAATAAATTTATTATTATATGTGTTTCCGCTTAGATGAAACCCAATTGATTTACATGACGGGTACTTTTCGAGCGAAAAGGTTCTCCGACTCGGCATTGTCATCATCCTATGAATTCCAACAACATCACATTAGCATATGGGGATGAGTTTTGTGAGCCCGCATACGCTTCACTCTCGAACCTTACACTTTCACAACCATTTTTTGTGAAACTATTGCTACCGCATTAGGCCCCACTGGCCGTCATGTACCAAAATTCTTAGCGTTGTTATCGGATTCTCTATCCACCAAATGTTGGAATAAAAGTCAAATGTTGGAATAAAAACAAAAGTATGCACGGGTTTTTGTAAATCAAACCAATTTTATTGAACAATATTTGGAAATTACACATTTGAATTCCTTTACATATGAGTCCTATATATACTAGACGAAAAGGTACATTTGAACCATCACAATGGATCAGTGGTGTTCTTTTTGTGAATGGTTGCGTTGGTTTCGAATAGACCCAACATTTCATACTTTACTTATTGCTACTTTAGTCCTTATACTATTCTAATTTACATATCTGTCACCATACTTAAACTATTAATATAATAGGTAACGTACTAATATGTTTTTGTCATTAATTTCAACATCCCCCCTAATGACAAAAACAATAATTCCTTTATTTTTCAATCTTCAAACTTCAATCTTGTGTTTCTTGTACTTCTTCTTCATCATCAAAGTCTTGTAAACTTGAACTTGCAAATAAGAGAGTTGGATCTAAATCTTCTTCAATCAAAAGTCTCTTCTTGTCTTTGAAATCTTCGAGATCTTTCACGGCAATGTGAGGCATAGTGTCCATATTTATTGCAGTTGTAGCATTTTATTTTGCTGAAATCTCTTGTGTGTTTCTTATCTTCATTATAACCCTTGAACGTGAGTTTTTCTTTGTTTCCATGACTTTGAATATGTGATGGAATGTATTTTCCTTGCTGACGCGTGCAAAACATACCTCAGGTTTTAATGTCTAAATGAACCCAAAGTATAAATTATACAACTGACAGTGTACCAATCGTGTACAATATAGCTTTAAGAATCACCCAGGATTTATCGAACTCAGGGAACGGAATAAAGAACGGAGACTCCAATACTACAACCTAAACCAATATTTAGCTATTTTAGATCTTGTTGATGGAATTAAAAACTAAGACAATAAAAACAATTGATTAACCGAATAACTAAAGCAAACTAAGTAACACAAGATTAAAAAGTTAAACTACTTTTTTTGGCTTTTTCAATTTTAAATAAAAACTTATACCGGCAAACACTAATTAAACTTGACGAACAGACGCAACAAGTAATGACTACTATATAATACGAACCAAACTAACAAAAGCAAAATCAAATCAGAACTAACTTAAGCAAGTAAAGAACGATATTAAATTTTACGAAACTCTTATATTACGAAAACGCCACACACTTGGAATTAGAAAACTACGATTAATTGGTGATGGATTGAATTGACTGACTAAAAACAAATCGGTTGATAACCAAATCTAAATTCAATTAAGCCCGGATTTTGATTTAATTTACCGATTATTTAATTACTTCAAGTTAAAATATTTTATCTTTGTAACCACGTGATGAAAACAAAGTAACTCATCGAAACTCCAATATCAACCAATAAATCTTATAATCGCAACACAATGCTTAAAGATAATCGATCAATACCGAAATCCAACAAATTATCTTTGTCACTTTAAAAATCAAACTTTACGGTTTATTAACCCTATTATCGCAACATAATGCATAAGAACTAACAAACGCATAAAATTCTAGATTAACAATCAACTATCAAATCATTATCGCAATACAACGCCTAGAAGAGATAATTAACTATTAATTTTTCATTCAAAGCATCAATTTTTATTAAAAACGCAGATTCAACCAACAATTATTTTCACAAAACAATGCTACACGATTGATAAAAATCTAATTTTTAACAAGAATTTATGAAGAACATCAAGAATCTAGTAAATATAAACCAAAACTCATCAATCAATCCAATAATATACCAATTAATACATAGAATTCATTATCCCAAGCGGGGGCACAAGAAAACTACTCACTAATCATATTAAAAACTGTAATTAAACTCAAATAAATAAAAACCATTACGAAATCAGAGAGTTTAAGAACGAGTGTACTAAAAATGGCTGCTACAATAAATAAATTGAACTCCAAAACTCGAACCGAATGCTTTAAATCTTCAATAATTTGAAACCCTAAGCTAAACTTATGATTAAAATATGTGAAAGATGAAAGAAAAAAGCTCTGAAATTCGCCCTAAGTCGTGTCTGAATCGCACAAAATGCTTGTGAATCCAAGAAAATCGAAAACCTCCACTAATCTACGATTAACTATCGTGAAAATCGAAGAAAAACATAAGTAGAAAACTCTGAGAATCGCTGCTAATCTCCCCAAAATCGATTCTCTCTGCTACTGCCGCAAGCTAGGGTTTTAAAAACGAATTCTGATGGGCTGGGCCCCTCATGCGGGTGCGTAGGGGTAAGTCACGCGGGTGCGTGGACTTAACCTAGCATACGCCCCTGCGTGGGCAAGTTACGCCGGTGCGTGGCTTGCTTTGACTGAAATTGGGCACGCGGGCGCGTGGGATGTCTTACCCGGGTGCGTGGGATGCTCAACTGGACCTAGCCACGCAGGTGCATGGAGAGTCTTACGCGAGCGCGTAGAGTCACTTTTCGCCAAATTTTGCTTTCGATCACGGGAGATGGCTGGATCATAAAATCTTCTCATTTTAGCATCAATTTCTGTTCCCATGTTGATTTAATGGCTTCTGACCTGCGGAACACACATATTAATGAAATCAGTATCTTTTTCACGCGTTTCGATCTGAAAATCACATAAATTGGAGATAAAATGATACCAAAAACATGTATAATTTTGCATATATCACTTGCTTTTGATTGTTGTAGTGATGTCCATAGCCAGAATTGTTGTGTGTCAACAAGAGTTTGTCTAGCTTTTCTGCAAGTTTGTTTTTCTTGAATTTGAACCTTTCTTTAAACGTTTTTTATCTTCCAATAACCTCATCTAGTATCATTGTATCTAGATCACAGTATTGGTCGATTGATGTATCAATTTGTATAAACTTTTCTCGTATGGAATTTAGTATTTTTCGCACAAGGGTTTGGTTATCAATTGTTGTTCCCAGGTTAGTCTATCTTGAGATAATATTTGTCAATTTTGTGTGAATGAATCAATTGTTGTTCCAAGTCTAGTCATATCTAATTTTTCTTACTTTATAATTACATATCCCAATATTCTTAAATTTAAAACTTCATAATCAAACAAATTTTCACTTTTTATTGAAACTTCTATTTTATTCTTGAAAACTGAAATTGAAAAATGACTAGTTTTCGTTAACTAAACGCAAGAAAATGTTGTCATGAAAAAATCAAAATCTAACCATACATACACCCTTTTTTAGTTTTTGTATAAGCATACAACTTATGGGTTTCTACTCATGGCACATGTACTCATATTTTTTATGTATAGGTACACTTTTTGTGGCACTTTTTTACTTTTTAGTGAAATTTGTTTACTTTTTCTAGTGATCGACACCGGTAAACCATGTTCTTTTGTAGTGTTTAATGCATGCTAACTTTTGAATTCTTCTTGATTACATATGTAGGTAGAGATAATTGATAAATATTTATGCATACATCGATACATAAAACTATCACATCATTTTGGTCTAGTTTTAATCATAGAAATGTGACCTTTTAACGGATAATCTTTTCTTAATTGCAAAAATTGAAATTTTTATAGAAAAAAAACCGTTGTCTATTTTTCTATTTGAGTATTTGTTTCTCTCTATGAGCTTGTGGTAGGTAGAAAAAATCGAAGAGATCGAAAACAATTCACGGTAAAACCAATGCTTTTAGACGATAAAATTTAAAAATACAATAATCATATAGTTGATGTGATTCTTTTTTTCTAATTTTAACTTCTACTAAAGTCTCCACCATTGCTAACAAATAGATCGAATTGAATTTTAACATTACATTGATACAACTTGAGATTTCATAGAGAATTTACATACACCAATTCAAGTCTCTTAACCAATAATTTGTCTTCATTTATTTGTTTTGATTCTCAATCTGCCAAACACAGTGTTTGATCATGTAGAAAAAGGGGAAGTAGCTAGTTGAATATGTGGGTGGAAAGATGGGCAAGAAAACCAAAGTCAAAAGTTTGTCGGCAGTTAGTATGTGAGAATTGTTTTTTAATCAACCCTCTTTTTGAAGATTGTTTAGGCTCGTGATTGGGTTTTAATCCCCCAGTCACACAATGACACGTACTCAAATGAAGGCTTTTTTATTAATAAGCAACAAACCTTAATTAGTATTTTGTTTTTCAACACTAGTGGTGCATACGTGTTTTCCAAAAACACAAAACTTCCTTTTGTAATTTCGTTATAATTGCCCATATTAGAAACTATAATGTTGGACATTATTGCTTAATTTGGACCCACAAGGTTCCAACGAAATATGAAGCCACCCGATGGATTGAGCCGGAGAGGTGTACGAGTCACCTAGCCACACAAAGAATTAATGCAAGGCAAACGGACACGTACGGTCTCTACACGTATCCTTCCTTTTGCCTTCGTATATATTGTCACCTAGCCAAACAGACGTTGGATGAGTGGAAAATATTGTAGCTTAGAGATCGATGATTTTTTTTTGAACTCGTAATCTCATGTTCTCGAGCTCTGTTAAGATGTTATATTTACACGACCTAAGCATGTCATTAAAGGTTCACGGGTAGCGCTTTAGAAGAAATTTTATTTGTAAAAGTTCATCCCAATAGGATTTCTTTATTTTGGTTTTTGTTTTCTATAAATATTGATTATTTTAATTTGTAATTGTAACCCTGGTCTCAGATTAGTATAAAGATCGACTTGCTAGTTATCAATTGATAACCCTCTTACATGATCAAATCCTTGTGTCACTCGGTTAAAAATATGAAAACTTTATGGGTCAGTCATATACATCATATGAAATATACCAAAAATTTGCAATATATAACATATGGCCAATGAAATACATATGTCTACTCCAATCAAATAGGCAAGTTAACCAACTGAATATCAATCTCTTCGCAATCACCTGTATAAGCAAATAACTATCATGACTCGCATTATGCAGGATTCTCGTGATGGTTTTCTTGTTGCATGGTATTATTGTGTTAAGAACGTTCTTCAACTAGGGTACGCTCAAAATTAAACAGCATAAAAACGTATCATCTTGACTCGAAAGATAGTCCACGTATCTTCAAAACCATTTCTAGACTTACCTTCTCAAGCTTCACTTCACTTGTTTCCAAACTTGGAAATCTAAAACACCAAATAATTGGATTAACTCAGTAGGAGGTTTGCTAAAGAAACTATTTCTTTCAAACAATCTGCAATTTAGTTTGTTTACATCGATCTACGTATTCATTAAACCCCTTTAAACGAATAAATTGATCAGATGATATGCTGAATCATTCATGTAATTGGCCTTCACAACAAACAAATCATGAAATCTTTGATCGAACTGTGTTTGCCTGTCGGCATTTTGAGTCCTCCAATAACTACTTATATATATACATACATTCTGGGTCGGCCCTATAGGGGGCCACGCGGGCTACAGCCCAGGGCATGAAACATCGAGGGGCATTGATTTTTCGGTCCAATAATTAATATATTAAGCTTTGTTTTGCTATTCAATATTCATGTTTAAAAGATATAAATGAACCAAATGAACACGAACGATGGTATGTTTATGTTTGTTCGTTTAAGTTTAATCGAAAAAATAGGCGAACACGAACATAAATGAACACGAAATTTAATAGTTAATGTTCGTTCGTTAAGGAATTATATTGTATGTGTTTGTTTATGTTCATTCGTTTAACTCATAATCGAATAGTAAACAATTGTTAAATGAACATAAACGAACGAAAATAAATGAACATTTAAACGAACACAAACGAACGAACATAAATAAACAATTAAACATATTAAAAAAAACAAACGAACATAAATTGGACAAAACGAAGCTTGTGTTCATGTTTGTTTATTTAAGTAAACGAACACAATTTGTGTTCATGCTCGTTTCGTCGTTCGTTAAATAAAGGAACGAACATAAACGAACTTCCCGCTGAACGATTCGCGAATAGTTCGTTGAGCGTTGGTACGTTTACAGCTCTATTCATATATTCATTATCAATGACAAAATTTACAATTTTAAACGATAAGAACAATGATATCAGAAAAATATGTCAAGTGGCAGAAAAATTTTAATGTCAAAATACACAAGATTTGGTAGTAGAAACAAGGAAAATTTTGTTACTTTTCAATCGAATAATTCTTGTTTATTCATATAACACAAAAAGTGATCAAACCCCTAAAAATAGTATGTTGTATTTTTAAAATTTTTTAAAAGGGCATTATTCTTTTATCTTGCGTTGGGCATGAATATGTTCAGGTTCGGCCCTGCATACATTTACCAAATATGCTAAGCCAATGGATACCTACTACTTGGCCAACCATGATTTGTGTTATCTTTTATTTAACCCTTTTATTTTAATAAAATTTTGTTTAATCCCCTTTTAACATTTATTATTATAATATTTTCTTACACACTTAAAATTGTGATTTTAATCATACATATGTTTGGGGATGTCTTATAAAACTATTATGTTATGTTAACTGTATCAAAAAGACCAATGAAAACTTACAACTTAGCCAACCATGATTGGTTGGTGTTTTTTTTTCATTTAAATATTTCATAATACACCATTATCTTTGTGTTATATTTTATTTAACATCTTTATTTTAATAAGTTTTTATTTAGTCCTTTTTAAACATTGATTAATACAATATTTTCTTACACACTTAAAATTATGATTTTAGTCATACATATGTTTGAAGTTGTCTTTTGAAACTATTATGTTATGTTTAATTGTATGAAAAAGACTATTATTCAAATGCACAATTCAAGATTCTAATGAAATTACTTTATAATTAAAATATAACTAATTAATTAAAATTTAGATTTTGTATAAAGTATAATCATGTTTATCATTGAACATCATTATTATAAAATTGGCAGGCCCTAATCGATGTGTTAGAGATATTACCATTATAACTTTATTTGATTTGATCGTAAAACCAACAAATTAAATTGGTGATTAAACATAATCAATGTCACAATTTCAAATTATGGTTATGAATATTTAATTATTTAATTCTGATTCCGATCAAATTTAATAAGACATGGTTTCTGATTTTGACATTGCAAAATCTAGAAAAACCAATGATATGAACCAACCAACAATATCATTTCGCTTTTTACTTGGACATATATCACTATATCAGCTTTTCAATTTCACTTTTTGATCCTGGTTCAGTTGGGTTTCGTTATTTAAATTGTTTGAAAAATATTTGTTCATTTATTTTTTATATTTATTTTTGTAATTAATATTTTAGAGCCCGCATGCAGCAACGTACGCACGGGTCGTCAATAACTAGTTTAAATTATAAGACATATATGGTGGTCGGCAGGTGCACCTTTTCTGCCTTTTATCATTCGTTATACAGGGCTAAAGTCGTACTATAGCAGTATACTTTTTATGATGTATCGATATAGTACGTGTACTTTTTATATTGTTAATATGATACATTTACTTTTTTATGACCAGTTATTTTGTCTAGCTTTGCGCAGTTGTGGGAGAATCGTCAGTACGAACTTATTCACCGTTGGATCTGCGTGAAATTTGAGGAGAAGCTTCGCAACACATAGTTCTTCGATCTGGACGGTGGAGATCGTCATTGGAGATTTCTACAGAGGTCTGTAGGTGTTTGAAGTTGGTTGTGCTGTGTGATTTCTCCTACCATGTTATCACAAGGACGGGAGGGTGTATTTGATGCTTCAATTATGTAATTTTGAACATTAATAAAAAGAAAATTTTCACTCTTAACAGGTATAGTCAGTAACCGATTACCAAAGGTATCATATTGGTATGAAAAAATGTAGTACACGTATCAAATTTGAACGATTCAAAAAGCAGGCGTGTAATATGAATAATTAAAATAGTACACGTACCATATCGATACATTTTAAAAAGTACACAACTATTCTACGGCTTTAACCCTTATATATATTACTTATAAAAAATTAAAACATGCACTCTTAGTATAATCTATTAATCCAAGCTATCACTAAGGAAATATCGGTCCGTATATATGGTCATCATATCCATCTATCAGATATGTTATATGTTTTGTAAACCTGGATAATGTTTTCAGAATTTAAAGAATGTGCAAACATATATGGTTAATCAACAATCATTGGGGATGTGTTTTTCACAAAATAATGTGGAAAGTGAAAGGTATGGGCAAGTTTCTAAGGTAGCGCTTAGTTCGTTGGAATGTTTATAAATGAATTCAACTTTTTCAAGAAATTAGATATGTCAACAATTAAAATTGGATCTTTTTCCTTCCAAATACCCTGAATTGCAGCGAACCAAACGCTCCCGAATGGGTTAAGCATGGAAGATATTAAGAGATGTAAGGGACACCAAAAGTTTCACTAAAAGCTAGAAAACATGCAGGGTGCGTTTAGTTACCGAAAATTTTCAAAATTTTCATCTCACTTTTCAGAAAAAATGAAACTTGTTTACTTAACAATAATTTCATAAATTTTCATTTCACTTTTTAAAAATACCACTTTTAATATTCTCTCTCTTATATACTTTTTTATTACAATATACCCTACACTCTCTCTCTCACACTAGTCTATCACATATCCTATTTTTCTTATTTTATAATCACCCATATTATTTTTCTTAAAACTAAAACTTCATCATCTAAACAAGTTTTCACTTTTTATAGATAAATTGAAAATTGACTAGTTTTCGTTAACTAAATGCAATGTCCACCAAATTTACATCTAACAAAACTTGGCCTGTCTGATATAATAATTGAATACATGCTATAATATTTGTTTTTGTTTTGAAGAACTACTTGCAATGTCCCAACATTGAGAATGACACACGATTGATTTATGTGATTCATTTGATTGTTTAATTACGTGGATCATCAAATTTGATGTGGTTCATTCGAATATGGGGTCGGGATTATGATGTGATCATGAGATAATGTACATTTGTTAAGATACTAATTTTGATCTTAATTTTTACAATATTAAAATCATGATTAGCAAAAACGAGTGGATCCTTAGTAGAAATTCTCATGGGTAGGATCTTAGTCAGGATTTTAAGATCTATCGTAGGAACTGAAGATCTCGATCGATCGATCATAGAGAAATGTAGAATGCATGTTGCACTAAACACCTATTGACCGTTTTACCATCAAAAGTTGCAAGAATTGAATTTGCGAGATCGAAAGCCCTACGTCGAAGGACAAAGGGCCCAACCACATCTAAGCAAAAAGGTTTGGACCAGATACATTTCGCACTAGGACACCTGCCTAGTTGACCTAAAAACTTGATCATTTCGCTACAAAACCTTATGCTACTAACCCTAAGGAATACACATATTTCAGATTACTTTTATACATTAAAAAGTTATAAGCCATAGAAAATGCACAAATATTTAATTAAGAATTGAAGTACGTTGACTAAAAAATATATCTTTTTTATTGACAAATTTACTGGATATAACAAAGTTATGGCAATATATTGACTTTATTTGTCTTAAATGTTATTTAATTACATGTTAATTATTAAAATTCAAATAAAGTCAAACTTGTATATCAATGATACATTCATATACATAGCCAAATCCAGATGACACAAATGCCACTCAAATTTTCCATCCACATTCAGTGACCACCCACCCACCCACAAACTTAACCTTTCTATTCCCCACCTTACCAAACCCTTATTCATGCATCTGTGTCAACCACATACTTACCACTTTCCCACCAACGCCAATGGTTCTTCGGGTGACTGGTATGGTCACACCGGCACACCCCGACAGGATGCCATGTGGCATTGGTACCGTTGGGCAAGTACCAACCCCACCCTCCATTCAGTACCGTTAGATTATGCAGATTCGGGACACAACCACAACTATGAAATATGATGTGACACTGATATGGTAATATTGTGGTTTCATTAGAATAGAAAGATAGAAAGATAAAGTGGGTAGAAAGAAAAACTGATGTGATGTTTGATATGATCGATAATTAGGATGGAGGGGATGGAATTGTGCATACCCTCCACCCACTTTACACATATTCTACTATTGTATCTAGCAAGATTTATATATGCATATATATAAGTTGTACACTTATACTTGGTTATACTGTTGTGATTTGGTAGATCTATCTAGTCATCGATCTAGATGCAATAAACAAACTAACATTGATGAGGATCGTGAATAGGATCGCTAGCTTAAGGCTGAAATAAGATTGGGTACGTTGGATCAAGAACTAATGTCAAAATAAGCGATCAAACGACATTATGATCAATTTTAAGAAATGGAAGACTTGCACCACCAATTTTGGTGCATGCACACATCATCATAGATTCATGGGTAAAAATGTATGTATATGAATCCTACTAACATGGCTTTATGTTCCCCACTAGAGTCCCTTCTCAAAGTTTCTTCCCATCACTCAAAATGCTTTTTTTTCCCTATACTTTGTTACATACCCATGTTTTTAAGTTTCTGCTAACCCTTCAAAACCAGATATTGCATCGAAAGTTTGAGAAAGAATGAGCTAGCGAAACTAAATCCGTTTGTTTGACTAAATATACGGACAACGCTCAGTATATATACCCATTGTATAATTAGTAGAATTCAACAGCTTGACAAGATTAAACAAGTACTAATTAAAAAACCCTTCAAATGCAATGTTTATATCACTTAATCACTTATGATGTGAAAACTTCTATCTATAATTTTTAAATATTATTGGAATTGTTTAATTTTTATGTGAAAAAAAACTGGCATATACGAACAACACAGGATAAGATTTAAGTATTGCTGTAGAATAATGAAAATCTCGTAATTATATTGTATTGCATTATTTAATAATTATAAACTACAATAGATACAATATAGCACATCGATCTATATAATTGGGCTAGGTTATATTTATACTAATTAAATCCTAATTACTATATTTCATTTTATCTGATAGCACTATAAGAATTTTGGGTATTAGGGGCGACAAGAGTCGCCGCTAAAGCTTCAAAAAGTCGCCGATGTTGCCTTTAGCTATTATATAGCACATCTATACATGTAGCCGCTGTTATGTTGTCGCAATTGGTCAAAATGTCGCCGCTAATAGTGTCGCCGCTATTGATCATTTTATTTTTTATTAAAAAAATTAAAATTCAATAAACTTGTTTTAATTGTTTGCAGTTTAAAATTTAATAAACCTGGAAACATTAATGCAGAAATTTCATATATACAAAACATACGTCAACTACAAAATCCATAAAACTCTTTTAAATTGTTTGTTACACATTAAACTAACTAACTATTCGTCATTATCTTCATCGTCTTCGTTCTCTTCGTTCCCCATATCTTGATCTTGAGCCTCCTCGTTTCCCATGTCATTTTGAGTCGAAAATGACTTTATCATACCAGAAAGTGCCGATCTGAATATTGGGTTTGGAAGAAAGACATCTACATTATCCAGCTAAAAAATAAACAACAATATTAGCAACTTATATATAAGCTAAAATAATAAACTAACGTAACTAAAATACTAAAGTAACAAAGCACCAACTATATATATGACCGTTTACAAGTATATATAAGTTATATCAATCCATTATACGTAAATATAATCTATATCAATCCTGTTAGGCACAAAAAGGCCTCAGTCAAACCTGTTCTACATCTGAGGGGGAGATTTTATAATCAAACCTGTTGATGCTTTTGAAGGTTGAATTTAAGGCCTGTTATATGCCTTATTGAAACCTGAAAATGATTTGCAATATCAGTCTAAAGCTGTTCTATATGCTGCATGTGTTGCAACTAAGACAGTTTGTCCAAGCTGCTCTGTCTGCTGAACAGGCTGGACATAAACTGTCTACGCTGCTCTACACTGTTGAGCAGCTTGGGCATTTTTAAAGTGTTCTGTTCTTTGTGAACAGAACCTGTTCTTTGTGAACAGGCTAAACACTTTATGGAATATGTTTCCAAGTCATCATGTATTGTTTTTGACTACAAGATCAGTTTACAAAGTCGAAGACAAAGTGGAAAACAGAACTGCTCAGCCTGCCCAAGCTGTTCTGTAACATGAAGACAAAAGATTATTTGAAAAAGGGTGACAGACCTTTTTCTTATATCAAAATAGGCCTTTACAAGGAAGAAAGACGCAAAGTTGACATTCCTAAATTAGTTAAAGGCAATGCAACAGTAGACAAAGAAAAAAGACAAAAGTTCTGCACATGTGAAGACAAGTCTGCTTTTCAAAAAAGTGCAGAAAAGGTTATGTTGTCTTTTCAACAAGACTTCTCCTTTTTCATTCCGTCCAATGAAGATGTTTCTCTTAGATCCTCTAAGTGAGTATAAAAGGAAGCTTATAAGGTCAGAAAGAAGAGTGAAGAAAGCTAAGTGCTTAAACCAAGAGTGAACGTGCAAGTGTGATTTTCATGCATGCAAGTCTTCTGTGTAAACCAGCATCTGTGTGTCTAAGTTGTTTTACATAAGCTGTTCCTTTAAGTCTTGTAAACACAGTGAGTGCGTCTTAGTGAGTGTATTCATTGTAATCTAGTTTGAGTTTGTCTTAGACTAGTGAACATACTGTTGTATCTGTCATCTCAGCTTGAACTATTCCGCATTCAAGCTTGTTTGTAATTAACAAATTGTTGATAATACATACAAACATTGAGAAAAGAGTGTGTAGTTTTTAAATTGCTGTATTCACCCCCCCTCTACAACTTATAACTATATACTTTGGGAACCTCTCGGGACCTACAACTGGTATCAGAGCAGTTTAGAGTGTGTGTCATTCTAGATCTCTCATTCTCCCAAGTTTCCATGGACAACAGTGCTGCAAATTCTTCTTACTATGACAATGGCTCTATGGGCAAGCCTCCAAAATTTAATCATCAAAACTTCTCTGGTTGGAAGTGCAGTATGATGCTCTACTTAGAGAATCTGAATGTACAACTGCCAGAGATAGTGATGGAGGGTCCCTATGTACCAACCTCTGTTACTACCATAACTCCAGCGGTTGAAGGAGCTGCTCCTGAAATCAGGACCTTTGAGAAAGCTAAAGCTCAATGGTCTGATGAAGACAAGAGACTGGTGGCTCTGGATGCAAAAGCCAGAAACAATCTGGTCATTTCTCTTCCTGATGATGTGTTCAAACAGGTTGAGAAAATGAAGACAGCAAAAGAAATGTGGGATACTTTGTGTACTGTCTATGATGGACCCACAATCACACTGGACAACAGGATCAACAATCTTGTTAGACAGTATGAACTTTTCTTTGCTAAACCAAAGGAGACTCTCACTGAAACCTACACCAGGTTTACTGCTTTAGTGAATGATCTCAAAGCTGTTGGGATCACTAAGGACAGTCTCACCCTGGTAAATAAATTTCTGGACATTCTACCTGAAGAGTGGAACTACTTTTCAACAATTCTAAGGAATTCAGGTACTATCAGAAGTATGGATCTAGTCAATCTGTATGGATCCTTACTAAATGATGAACAGTCAAGGCAACAAAAGAGAAATTCCTTGGAAATGTCCAAAAGAGGTGCAGCCTTTGTGGCTAATGTGAGACAACCTGTAAATCAGGTGAGTGATGTGTTCACTCAACCTGATCAACAGGATGATGACAAGGAGGAAGAGTCTGGTGAAGAAGATAATGCTGATCTTGCTGAACAAGATGATGAGCAAATGATAGCTATGCTTGTCAAAAGGTTCAACAAGAAAAGGTTTGGAAGAAACATGCTGCAAGGAGGTTCAGGTGCTGGCAAAAAGAAGGCATTTGATAAATCCAAGTCTGAGTGCTTCAAATGTGGCAAAACTGGCCATATTGCTGCTGACTGTGTGTCAAAAGCTGTTGGTCAGTCATCCAAACCATACAAGACAAACAAGGATGATGGTTATAGGGTTAAGTACCTTATGGCCTTGGCTAAGCTGAGGAAGTTGGAAAACTCAGTGGGTTCCAACCGCCAAAAGGGACTTATGGCAGAGACTTGTGATTGGGAGGAATCTGATTCATCATCATATGAAGAAGATAATCAATGTCTGATGGCCAACACTGATGTCCCATCAACAAGCAGCTTCAAACAAGATATGGCTGAAGCTGAAGCTTTCAGCAGCTTAGAGAACTGGAATCCTACTATGATTATCAGGTACATAATTTTTATGGCTTACAGTTCCTGAAGAAAAAAGTTAAAATGTTTGAATATATGCTTGTTGATCTAAAAGCTGCTGTTGAGAAGCATGATGCTTTACTAATCTGAAATCTCTAAGCTTAAAACTGATCTTAAAACTAAAACCAGTAAACTGGACAGTTTCCATAAGTTGGAAACTGAACTTGATGAATTAAAACACATCAACTCTATTTTACTGGAAGAAAAGAGAGAAACAGATATAAGCATGCTAAGCTTCAAAAGATAGTTGACTCTTGTTGCCAATCTGCACAAAAAGTCAGCCATTGCATAAGTCAACCAGATTCCTGCACAAATCCAAGCCTATCTTGGAGGGGATCTTGACACAGCAGCTTCCATTGTTGAGATCAATAATCTGAAAGAAGATTTATCCACTCTTGGTGAACTTCCAAATACATTCATTCAAAATGTGAATGGTAAACTGATCTCAACAAATAGGTTTGTCAGGCCTCAAAATACTGACAGCTTGTGTGAACTTAACTCAAAAGCTGATGTTGGAATTTGTTCTCCATTAAGTCAGCCTGCTAGGTGCTCTGCTGGTTCACACAAGCAAAAGAAAGGAAGACATGCTCAAACAGAAGCTGTGGATACTAAACCTGTTAACAAAACAGGTTCTGAGTCCAAAGCTGATGGTAAAAAGCATGTTAATCCTTTTGATGCTAAACATTTTGAAAATAAGTTTTCAAAAGGTAAGCAGTCTGTTTTCAACAAGGGTAAGTCTCATGTTGAAAACAAAACTGCTGTGATTTCAAATAAGTTTTCAAATCATAGTAGTAAACTGGTTGTAAACAAGAACAATCTTTTCAAAACCAGACACAGTGAGTATGCTGATAGGCAGCATAAATCACAATCCAGTAGGGGCAAAAACAAAGCCATTGCTTAAACTGAGATAGTTGGGAATAAGTTTCCCAAACCTGTGGAAGCTCAAAAGCCAATTAAACTCCCTGTCTTTGATATCTGTCCCCCTAAAAAGAAGACAGAAGAGGCAGCCAAAGCTGTGGCTATTGAACTATCCACTCAAACTGTTGATTCAACAAAAAGTAATAAAACTGCTAAACCTGCTGAAAGAATCAACAAAAATAATTCAGAATGTGTTTCTGAAAGATCTTCTTCCAAAAATCCTAAAAAGAGAAAATGTTACAAAAGTGGGAAGAAGACACATCTGGCCAAGGATTGTCCTGAGTCTGAGGACATAAGGCCTGTTGACTCTGCTGTTTCCCTCACAGCTGTCACAAGCAGTGGTGGAAATGTCACAGTCACTGAGGATGGTATTCAAGCTGATACCATTCAAATAGGGAATATTAGTGTGGATATTTCAAGACCATCAACAAATGTTGATGAAGTAGGAGAACTCATCTCTGTGATGAGTTCCCCTAAAAATGACTAATAATTCTCTTATCACTCCGCAGGAAAAACAACCTACCCAGGTTTGGTACTTGGACAGTGGCTGCTCAGGGCACATGACAGGTTGTAAAGAATTGCTGAGTGAACTCAGGCCTGAAAAAGGGCCAAAAGTCACCTTTGGTGACAATGTACAGGGATCCACTGAGGGATATGGAACTCTTAAAGCTGGTGCTGCAGTGTTCAAAAGAGTAGCCTATGTGGTTGGGCTAAAACATAACCTTGTTAGCATAAGCCAACTATGTGATGCTGGTTACAAGGTTAACTTTGATGAGCACCTGGGTTACATATTGGATTCCCAAGGCAAAGTTGTGCTATGTGCTCAACGAAAGAAAGGTGTATATGTTGTGGATATGCATTCTGCTGACCCCACAACTGAAACCTGTTTTCTTACAAGAACAAATGCTGATCTAAACTGGCTATGGCACAGAAGACTGTCACATCTGAACTTCAAGAACATCAACAAACTCTGTAAGAAAGAGTTGGTGACAGGTTTGCCTTCTATGACTTTTGCCAAGGATAGATTATGCACAGCTTGTGAGAAAGGCAAGCAGAGAAAAACATCTTTTAAATCCAAACATAACTTCTCTATTGATACTCCACTCTTCTTAATCCATGGACTTGTTTGGACCTGTTAATGTCCCAAGTCTAGGAGGAAGAAGATACACTCTAGTAATGGTTGATGAGTTCTCCAGGTACACATGGGTGATCTTTCTGAAGAGCAAAGGAGAGGCTGCTAGAGAAATTATTGGATTTGTCAAAAAGATGGAAATGCTGAACTCTGCCCAAGTAAAGCAGCTTAGAAGTGATCATGGTACTGAGTTCAGAAACAGTACTCTTGAAGACTTCTGTGAAGAGAAAGGAATCACTCAGAACTTTTCAGCTGTAAGAACTCCTCAACAAAATGGAGTTGCTGAAAGGAGAAACCAAACTCTCATTGAAGCTGCCAGAACCATGCTGTGTGCATCAGGTTTACCTTCATCATTTTGGGCTGAAGCTGTTAATACTGCCTGCTTCACCCAAAATAGATCCTTAGTGGTGAAAAGATTCAACAAGACTTCCTATGAGCTGCTCAAAGGGAGGAAGCCAAATGTCAGTTACTTCCATGTGTTTGGATGTCCCTGTTTCATTCTGAATCAAAGGGATCAGCTGTCAAAGTTTGAACCTCAAGCTGATGAAGGTGTGTTTGTTGGCTACTCTTCTATCTCCAAAGCCTACAGAGTATACAACAACAAAAGAAAGGTGATAGATGAATCTATCAATGTCACCTTTGAAGAGTCCAAGAATGTTTCCACCAAAGCTGTTCCTGAATCAGTTTCAGGAGATCTCAACTTTAATGAACTGATGCATTCAAACAATGAAGAGGACTCAAAAGCTTCCACTACACCCAGTGTGGAACCTGTAAATCATGATGGACATGATGATGATTATGTCAATACACCCTGTGTGAATAAATGTACTGACTTAATTACAACTGCATGTCCAGAACCTATCAATGCTGATTTTCCCAGTTCCTCTGCTGATATGTTCAACAGTGGTCAGACATGTTCAACAAGTGAACAGGCTCAAGACAACAGTGTGTCTGAAAATCTTGAGAGCTGTTCAACAGGACCTGCTGAAGATGTTAACAACTCAGGTGAATCATCATTGAAAAATGATCCTAAGTGGATCAGGTGTCACCCCAATGATCAAATAATTGGTGACATCAACAAAGGGATACAAACACGGTGGGACAGCTTAGGGAACTTTTGTATGTTCTCTAGTTTTGTTTCACTGATGGAGCCAAAGAAGGTTGATGAAGCATTAAAAGATGCCAATTGGATCACTGCCATGTAAGAAGAACTCAATCAGTTTGAGAGAAACAATGTATGGAAGCTGGTCCCTGCTCCTAAAGGTAAAACTATAATTGGCACAAAATGGGTTTTCAGGAACAAGATGGATGAGCAAGGTCATGTCATTAGAAATAAGGCAAGACTGGTTGCTCAGGGCTACAGACAGGAGGAAGGAATTGATTATGATGAAACATTTGCTCCTGTGGCCAGGCTAGAAGCAATTCGTTTGTATCTAGCCTACGCTGCTCATAAGAGCATTAAGGTATTTCAAATGGATGTGAAGAGTGCATTTTTGAATGGGAAGCTGCAAGAAGAAGTTTATGTCAAGCAGCCTCCAGGTTTTGAAAATGAACAACATCCAGGTTTTGTCTATAAGTTGGACAAAGCTCTCTATGGTCTCAAACAAGCCCCTAGAGCCTGGTATGACACTCTTACTGAATTCCTTATGAGCAATGGGTACTCCAGAGGTAAAGTGGATACCACACTGTTCATAAAGAAGGTGAAGTCTGATATTATGCTTGTTCAAATCTATGTGGATGACATAATATTTGGTTCTACTAATGAGCAGCTATGCAAGAATTTTTCATTACTTATGAAATCTAAGTATGAAATGAGTATGATGGGAGAACTAACTTTCTTTTTAGGATTACAGGTTAAACAAACCTCAACTGGAATTTTTATAAATCAAAGAAAGTACACTTTAGATCTATTGAAAAAGTTTAAATTTGATCAAAGTTCTCCTATTAAAACCCCAATGGCAACCAATGTAAAATTGGATGCTGATGCCAGTGGCAAAGCTGTTTCAGTAACAGCTTACAGAGGCATGATTGGGAGCTTGCTATACTTGACTGCTAGTAGACCTGATATTATGTTTGCCACCTGTTTATGTGCTAGGTTCCAAGCTGATCCAAAGGAATCACATCTAGCTGCTGTTAAAAGAATCTTCAGATACCTGAAGGGTACACCAGGTTTGGGTCTTTGGTACCCCAAAGACTCAAGCCTTGAACTAACAGGTTATTCAGATTCTGATTTTGCAGGCTGCAGGTTAGATAGGAAAAGCACAACAGGTGGATGTCAACTCCTTGGTGGAAAGTTGATTAGTTGGAGTAGCAAGAAGCAGAACTCAGTGTCCACTTCTATTGCTGAAGCTGAATACATTGCTGCTGGAAGCTGCTGTGGGCAGATTCTGTGGATGCAGCATCTGCTTGAAGACTATGGGCTTGTGTATAGGAAAACTCCTATTCTTTGTGATAACACAAGTGCCATAGCCATCTCCAACAATCCAGTATTTCACTCAAGAACAAAGCATAGAAGTCAGACATCACTTCATCAGGGATCACATTCAGAAAGGTAATGTGGAGGTAAGCTTTATTTCCACAAATGAACAGCTTGCAGACATTTTCACCAAACCTTTGGATGAAACAATGTTTAATTACCTTGTCAGCAAGCTGGGCATGTTAAATAAGAGTGACTAAGTGTTCTCTCAGGTCTATGAAGTTATGTGTCTCACACTGCTCAAGTTTCTCAGAGCAGCTTAGACAGAACAGGCTATGCATGTTCTATACTTAGTCATTTTTCTGAAAAACTTGAACACCTTGAGCACAGAACAGGCTGAACAACCAACAGTTTATAAGTCCAGCCTGCTCTGATGGTTCATTCCTTAACCTGTTCATTCCTTCACACTGCCTTTGACCAAACCTGTTCTCACAACTGAGAACAGGCTGAAGGCACAGTTTGAAAGGAGAACAGCTTGAAGAATGAACCACATGTGTTGACTCTACTTATCACATGGTTGACCAACAGCTTAGACCACATTCTATAATTACCTTTCTTCACAATTAAGTTACTTAATTTATGTTTTTATTTAACTTAATTACTGCGGATAATGTGGTTTACGTGTGTAAGTGATTAAAAAGAAATCGAGTGGTCTGACAAACGGTCTGACATGGACAACCGTTCCGTTTTCCGTTAACGACTTTTTCAAATCAAACCGCCCAAAATCTTTCTCTCTCATACACACTCACATTCAAATCCTATAAATACCCAAACACAGTTTCATCTTCGTCTTCCTCATCACTTCCAGAAATCTTCAAGAACCCTAAAATCGACTAAGTGTCTTTTGTTTCTTTAACCTAAAATACTCCCAAATGGCTCACAGACCTAATCCCTTTCTCCCAGTATTCGTTGGTGAGGATGTCGTCAAACACTCATCCATCACCACGATGCTGACCATTAAGCCCACCAACTACATTGCTAACCTCACTATCCCCAAAAACTATGTGGGGAAGGGTTACGAACAAATGGTGGAATTTCTGAAAGTTCATCCGTTGAACTACGCAATGACTGCATCTCCTGGTGTCCTGTACCAGGAGATGGTGTATGAGTTCTGGTATACCTGTGCCTACCTTCCAGAATCCAAAGTCATCAAGGGCACCATACTCAATGGGACTCAGACCATTGAGATCAACACTCATCTGCTCAGGGAAGTTCTTCGACTCCCTGTGATTGACGAATATGATCAACCACAGCCTGAAGATGAACAGATGAAGAATCTGCTGCACTTCTGTGGTGTAGCAGAACCAAAAGTTGGAGCAACTCTATTCAGAAAGGACCTCTCTCCTACCTACAGCTTCTTATTCGCCTCTGTGGTGATGTGTTTCAGCAGCAAAGTTGGTTCATTTGACCAACTAAGCCGTGATGAAATTCCTGTAGTTCTGCAGCTTGTGGATGGAACTACCATAGACATGGCCAAATGGATTTTTGTGAATTTGAGGAACCTTGTGCAGCAGGAGTCAAGACCAGCTGCTGTTAGATATCCCAGGTTTCTGAGCCTCATCTTCAGGCATGTTTGTGGTGAGCATATCTATAACTCTCAGCCTCTACTTAAGACTGCTGCATTCCCAGTTATAGGGAATAGAGTTTTCTATACTCCAGTTCTGCAACATGAGCCTCCTCTATCAACACCAATGAGGAGGCTGTTGGGTTTAGTGGAAGGACCCTCTACTGTGAGGGTGGATCCAGAAGTTGCTGCTCCCGTTTCAAAATCCAAAGCCAGGTCCAAGCTTGTGAAAAGGACCCTGGCAACTGAAGCTGGGCCTGCTAAAAAGAAGGCCAAAACAGCTCAGGCTAAGTCTGCTCCTTTAGCCTCTGTGGCTGAGGAAGAGCAGACTCCTCACCCTGGTTCATTTGTTGAGCCTGAAGCCTCTGTGGCTGGTGCCTCTGTGGCACAAGAGACAATGGAACAGGCCAGCCCCACTGTTCCTAGCCCAGTCTCACATCCTGTCCAAACAGATCCTCTCCCTACTCCACAATCACCCACATCATCCATCCATTACCAACGCAAATCACTAGCCAAAAAGAAAACAGCCCACAAAACCACCTCCTATGTTCCCTCTCAACAGGGTTCAGTTGCAAAAGAAGCAACCCCAGCTGCCTCTCCTATTTTGGGAGCAGGTTCAGCTCATTTGGAGCCTGCTTCACTCCAATCTGAGTCTACCCAGAGTCAGCCTAGACCCTCTGGTTCCTCCCAACAGGGACCATTTGTACAAACGGAGATACCCACATCAACTATCCCAGCCTCCCAACAGGCTGAGGATATTGAAAGACAGGAGTCCTCTCCACTCCATACTGTATCCACACTGTCCCCCACTCATATCTCCTCACACCCTGAGTCTGCACGAGGTGCCCACGCTGTTGATATAGACCAATCAGCAGCTCAGCCTCAAACTTCTGCTCCCCATGATACAGCTGTTCTACACCAAACAGCTGCTGAGGGACCAACAACCCAAGCTGATGAACCTCAGGGATCATACCATCCCTCTGGTGAGGCTGCTCCCTTCATGCACATTCCATCAGATATCCCATCTCCCAATGATGAGGTGCCTTTAGACCAAGGCACTGCAGAGGGAATCACCACTGGTCTTCATGAGGGTGTTGCAACACACGCAGCATCTGAAAGGCCCCAAACATCATCCCCTTCTCCTGGTGATGCAGCTACAGCCGCTGCCGAAGGACCTCTTGATCCCTTCAACCTGGGCCATCTTACTTTTGCCCAGGCTATGGAGCTTCTGTCCCAAGTCCCTCTTCCCTCTCCATCACATCCTCAAACACCTGCCTCATCATCCTCTTCTCCCTCTACCCACTCAAAACAATCCACCCATACACCACCATCTCCCAAAGACCTGCCTTTGAAGGATCAGCTTTCTTTGCTGACCAACAAAGTTGGTTCTTTGGAAAACACCATGCACTCCCTACCATCCATCATCTCAGACTCTGTGTCTGAGCAGCTCAAAGGCTTCTTTGATATGTTCAAAGAATCCTTCCCAGTCACTCCCCAAACTGACAACTCTCCACAGCTGATTGCACTCACTGCACAGCTGCAAACTGTATCCAACTCTCTCTCCTCTATCCTCTCCTTACAACAGGACTCTGTGTCCTCTATGGCAGCCATTTCCCAACAGCTGTCATCTCTCCTCACTTCTTGCAACACTACCCTTCCTAACACATTGGCCAGCCTGAACACTCTTCTTGGCTCTCTATCAAATACTGTGTCCTCAGACCTTGCTGATGTGCAAGATACTCTTGAAGTCCATCTTGCACAGCTTCAAAGCCTGTTGTTCACAGCTTCTGATAGAGAAAACATTGTTAAGCTGACCACTCTTGCTGATTCCCAAGCCTCTTCTCTTCAGGCCTGTCTTTCCCAGCTTGCAGAGGTTAAGGACAACCTGGCTTTCTTAGTGACAAGTCTGGTTGGCCCCAAACCTGCTGCCAAAACTGCTGGTAAGCCTGCTGACTTTGTGCCTTCAGGCAGACCAGGTGTTGAAGGTGCTGTTCCATCTCCTTCAAAGGGGGAGAAGTCATCTGCCTCGAAAACTAAGTCTAAGGGGGAGAAAACCTCTTCTCCTAAGGAGAAAGCAGTTCCTACAACTCCCACTGGTCAACCAGCAGGGACATCTACAGGTACAACTGAAGGTGCCTCTCAAGCTGCTATGCGTACTCAGGCTGTCTCTCCAAACCCTGCTCAGTCTAAGGGGGAGGAAGTCATTCCTGAGGACAGGCCTAGCAGTAAAAGGAGGCACTTAATTCTAACTGAAGAAGAAGAAGAAGAGGAAATTCCTGAGGCTGCTGTCACTACAGCAGCAGCTAAAGAAAAAGAAAAAGCAGCCATTGATCAACAATAGCAGAAAGCAGCTGATCTTAAGTTTCACAAAGCCAGGGCTAAAGAGATGGGTCTTCCTATGCACAAGTACTTTGAGTTTAGAGAAGAACAGCTTCAAGCTCTGGAGGAATTGAGAAAAGAAGAAGAATCTGCTAAAGCTGCTAAATCTTTTGCACTCCAAGAAGCAAAGATAATTAAAATGTCTACCTTGGAGGTGCAAAAGAAATTAATGGAAGCTGTTAAGGAATCAGCAGGAGAAAAGGAGGGAGAAAAAGCACAGGGTGCTCAGGTCTCTGTGACCAAGACTCAAGTACCCTCTGCCAGAGCCAAATTCCACTTTGACAACTTGGCTAGAAAGAAATTTCATGATGTTGCTACTAGAAGGCTTGCCAAGGAAGCGATTGTCAAAGCTGTTCCCATTTCAAGAAAAGGCACACAGTGGAAGCTTCAGATCACCAGGATGGGTGCAACAGGCCCTGAAATGGAATCCTACGATCACACTGATGTTGCACAGATGGGATACAGGGAATGGGTGGAACTGGCAGTTGCCCTGAGCCAGTCTAAGTCAGAAACGGCTAAGACTATCAGGGCATACATCAAGAAGCTGATGGAGAGAGTAAGTGAGCTGGGCCTGATTCCAAAAGAAGTAAAAGAGGGTGTCTCTGTGACATACCCCAAAATAAAGGCCAGAAGGACAAAGAAGGATACAGAAATGGAGCTACTCCTTACGCTGATTGAACAGGGCGACTATGCCATTGAAATAAAAGGAGTTGATCATAGTCTGCCTAAAGGAATAGAGTTTGAGGATGGCAAGATTATAGAAGAACCTGAGCTGGGGGCATTTTTTGTAGATCCCCTAACTCAGAAGAAGTGCTTCCAAAGAGCCTCAGAGCTGTACAAAGTTGATCTGAGACAACTTGCCGCCTTCAGACTTGCAGTTTCTTTCAGGCAGTCTAGCAAATGGAGAGCAGCCATCTGGGATCAGCTCAGAGGCTTCTATGAAAGAGGAGAGCTCAATGATCCCAAGTTCATGATCATCAGAAGTGAAATTGAGGAACTTGAGGATACAAGGGAAGAACTGGAAAAGATGGTTCAGGATCCTTCTCCATTGATATGAAGTCCATCTACCGTCTGGGTAGGTGAAGAATGGAAGCTGTCCATCAGTTGGACAGGCTTACCGTTTTCTGCTCCCAACTCAAACAGTCCAAACATCTTGTACATTAGTTGTACATTATTACATAAGTTGTAATTTTTGCTTTTACATTAGTTGTAAAATACATTAGTACATTAGTTGTACTCTTGTAAGAACATGTGTTGTTCTAGTGTAATCAAGAATCAGTGTATATATAAACTGATCTTTTACTTTACTGTAATGTTGTAATTTCAATTCAACAAAATGTACTGTAAAAATATAAAGTGATTTTTTATAAGACCAGCTTGGACTGGTTATTGCAAATAGGGGGAGATTGTTAGGCACAAAAAGGCCTCAGTCAAACCTGTTCTACATCTGAGGGGGAGATTTTATAATCAAACCTGTTGATGCTTTTGAAGGTTGAATTTAAGGCCTGTTATATGCCTTATTGAAACCTGAAAATGATTTGCAATATCAGTCTAAAGCTGTTCTATATGTTGCATGTGTTGCAACTAAGACAGTTTGTCCAAGCTGCTCTGTCTGCTGAACAGGCTGGACATAAACTGTCTACGCTGCTCTACACTGTTGAGCAGCTTGGGCATTTTTAAAGTGTTCTGTTCTTTGTGAACAGAACCTGTTCTTTGTGAACAGGCTAAACACTTTATGGAATATGTTTCCAAGTCATCATGTATTGTTTTTGACTACAAGATCAGTTTACAAAGTCGAAGACAAAGTGGAAAACAGAACTGCTCAGCCTGCCCAAGCTGTTCTGTAACATGAAGACAAAAGGTTATTTGAAAAAGGGTGACAGACCTTTTTCTTATATCAAAATAGGCCTTTACAAGGAAGAAAGACGCAAAGTTGACATTCCTAAATTAGTTAAAGGCAATGCAACAGTAGACAAAGAAAAAAGACAAAAGTTCTGCACATGTGAAGACAAGTCTGCTTTTCAGAAAAGTGCAGAAAAGGTTATGTTGTCTTTTCAACAAGACTTCTCCTTTTTCATTCCGTCCAATGAAGATGTTTCTCTTAGATCCTCTAAGTGAGTATAAAAGGAAGCTTCTAAGGTCAGAAAGAAGAGTGAAGAAAGCTAAGTGCTTAAACCAAGAGTGAACGTGCAAGTGTGATTTTCATGCATGCAAGTCTTCTGTGTAAACCAGCATCTGTGTGTCTAAGCTGTTTTACATAAGCTGTTCCTTTAAGTCTTGTAAACACAGTGAGTGCGTCTTAGTGAGTGTATTCATTGTAATCTAGTTTGAGTTTGTCTTAGACTAGTGAACATACTGTTGTATCTGTCATCTCAGCTTGAACTATTCCGCATTCAAGCTTGTTTGTAATTAACAAATTGTTGATAATACATACAAACATTGAGAAAAGAGTGTGTAGTTTTTAAATTGCTGTATTCACCCCCCCTCTACAGCTTATAACTATATACTTTGGGAACCTCTCGGGACCTACAAATCCATTACAAGTATATATGACACATTTCAACCAATTACAAGTAATTTTGACTCGTAACAAATAAATGAATGTATACCAGTCCATTATCATCGTTTACAAGTATATATAATCTGTAGTAATTAAATTACAAGTGAATATGTATCATATGGACTATATCAACTAATTACATGTGAATATGTCTCATGTTGAGCTGTGACCATCAATTGAATGTATATATGATCCAAACCAACCTATTATAAGTATACATGACCCATATCAACAAACTACATGTAATTATTACTTTGTCGACCTATGTGACGAATGCAAAACACATCTCAGATTTTAATGTCTAAATGAACCCAATGTATAAATTACACAACTGGCAGTGTACCAATCGTGTGAAATATAGCTTTAAGAATCACCCAGAATTTATCGAACTCAATGAACTGAATAAAGAACGGAGACTCCAATACTACGACCTAAACCAATATTTAGCTATTTCGGACTTTTTGAGAAAATTAACAAGTAGATGCAATAATTAAAATTAATTAACAGAATAACTAAATCAAACTAAGTAACACAAGACTAAAAAGTTAAACTAATTTTTTTTTTTTGCTTTTTCACTTTTAAATAAAAACTAATACCGGCAAACACTAATTAAACTAAATAAAGATCGCAAACAACTAAAGACAACTAAATAAAACAAAACAAACTAACGGAAGCAGAATTAAATCAGAACTAACTTAAGTAAAGATCTATAATAAACTAAAATTTACGAAACTCTTATATTACGAAAACGTCACCCACTTGGAATTAGAAAACTACAATTAATTAGCAGCGGTGTGAATTGATCGACTAAAGATAAATCGGTTAATAACCAATTATAAATATTCACTTAAGCCCGGATTATGGATTAATTTACCGAATATTTGATTTCTCCAAATAAATATTAATTCATGACAAAACGCGTGAAGACAATAAAGTTAATTGAACTGAATTCCAATATTAACCAACAATCTTATTATCACAAAAAGATGCTAATAACTATCAATTAATACCGAGAATTCAATCAACCAACTTTATTTCTTTGGAAATCAAGCTTTACGGATTATTAATTTTATTATCGCAACACAATGCCTAAAAACTAAGAAACACGCAAAGTTCTAGATTAATAATACATCACAAAATCATTATCGCAATACAATGCCTAGAAAATATAATCAATGATCAATTTTTCATCCAAAGTTTCAATCTTCATTAAAAACACAGATTCAACCAACAATTATTTTCGCAAAACAATGCTAAACGATTGATAAAAATTTGATCTTTAACAAAAATATATGAATAACATCAAAAACTAGTAAATATAAACCATAAACCATCAATTAATCCATAACCATGCCAATTAATACATAGAATTCATCATCGATCCCAAGCGGGTGAACAAGAAAACTACTCACTATTCATATCCAAAACCAAAATTAAACCTAAATAAATAACAACCATTACGAAAAGGGATAATTACGAAAAAAACCATCAACTTGTCAGTTTTTTGTGATAAAACCTCAAACCATTGTTCGTTGTATAGAAAACTCTGAACCAACTAAAATTCAGTAAATCAAGGTTTTATCAATGGGTATCCGGTTGAAACCGGATATTAATCCTACTTGGACGAGTAAATAACCTACGTGGAATAAATTTTGATTGTTGAAACCGGTTGCCAAGTATTACACATCATTTAAACCCGCGTTTATGATGTAATCCCGTTTAAAAATTACAATTAAAAATAATCAACGGAGGTTTAAATGATGTGTAATACTTGGCAATCGGTTTCAACAATCAAAATTTATTCCACGTGTGTTATTTACCGGTCCACGTAGGATTAATAACTGGTTTCAACCACTTACCCAATGATAAAACCTTGATTTACTGATTTTTAGTTGATTCGGGATTTTCTATGCAACAAAAAATGGTTTGGGGTTGTAATCACAAAAAAAACTGACAAGTTGAGGGTTTTTTGCGCAATTATACCAAATCAGAAAGTTTAAGGAACGAGTATACTAAATTCGTAGTTATTCGAGCGAAAGTAACTCCAAAATCGACCAAAATGTTTGAAAACTTGATGAAGAACAAAACCCTAAACTAACCTATGATTAAAATACGTGAAAGATGAGAGAAAAACTCTGAAAATCGCCCAAAATCGTGTCTGAATCAGTTCTCCTTCGACTGTTGCGAGTTAGGGTTTTTAATAATGAATTCTGGTGGGTTGGGCCTCGCACGCGGGTGCGTAAGGTAAGTCACGCGGGTGCGTGGCTTGCTATGCCTGGACTTGGCCACGCGGGTGCGTGGAATGTCCTACGCGGGCGCGTAGAATCACTTTTCGCCAATTTTGCTTTCGATCATGGAAGATGGTTGGATCATAAAATCTCATTACTTTGGCCTCGATTTCTGTTCCCATGTTGATTTAATGGCTTCTGACTTGCGGAACACACATATTAATAAAATCAGTATCTTTTTCACGTATTTCTGTCTGAAAACCACATAAACTGGAGATAAAATGATATAAAAAACATGCATGATTTTGCACATATCACTATGATTACTCATTATAATCCGTTACAAGTAAATATAACGCATATCAACCCATTATCATCATTTACATGTATATATCATCTATATCAAGCGATAACAAGTGAATGTGTCTCATATTAACCAATAATTATCAATTACACGTATATGTGATCCAAACCAACCTATTATAAGTATACATGACTCATATCAACAAACTACAAATAATATTGACTCTGTCGACCTATGATCATCAATTACAAGTGTGTGTGTGTGTGTGTGTGTGTGTGTATGTGTGTGTATTGCATTTGTTAAATAAGTTACCTCAGTAGGGCGTGATGTCCGGGTATATCCTTGACTGGAAGTCAACATCCCAGTAGGTTTATATCCAATTCCTTTAATATGTCCCCGTCTAGAGCCAAGACCTTCTCAAAAATGGCTACCTCGTCGACTGGGGTTGGATTGATTGATGAGCTTGATCGTTCATATTGTTCACCAATCTCACGCAATAAGGAATTTTGTATTTCATAAAGATGATTAAATAGATTTATATACTCTTAAATTTAAAGCAAAAAAACAATAATGTACTTCACATTCAAGAATTAAACATCAATATTAAGTTGAATAACAAAAAACTTACATAATTTTCCTCGGCTAATTGTGTGTCGAATTTCCCTTATTTGTTGACATGAGCATCACGATAAACTTGGACTCGATTTATATTCTGTTTAACATTAAAACTTAGATTATACTTTAAAAACATTTACATACATACATATACATGTATATATTTACATAATTCTTAATTGTGACTTACTTTTTTGTAGCATGTGCTACTATATGAGCTTGTCCCACCATGATTTTTGATGACTTATTTTGCACGATTTAACTTATTTTGTTCAGAACGCTTTTTATGCTTGTCGGTCGTGAATAAGTCCACACATTTATTCTAATTTCCTTCGGATATAGCTTTAGGAGGGGTAGCTCTTGCTCTCTCTATATCATCATACCCTCCTACACTCAGAAAATGTGTTTTGGCATCTGTTTGCGGCCTTTGTAACGAGTAGAAAGCATATGTTCAACGCCTTCTTTAACCTGCATTACTGTGGGTCTTCCATCACCCCTTGAATATCAAAATACAACTAAAAATAAAACTAAAGTTAGAAAGTTGCTTAACAAGCAATTAGAAATAAACATATGAAATATACATAAAATATAATTTACCCGTAGATGCTCATAGCATTCTTCTCGGCAGCAGAGACCTTTTTTCCATGAATCTCTATCCAAAGCTATGTCACGCCATATATACACACTAGCCTCGCGGATGAAGAGATCATGTAATTCACCAACAGTGGTACCAGTGTCGTTATCAAAGTGCAATGATAAGGGATTTCTCCCATTTTTCTCCCAGGTGGGTGTGAGGCCAAGGATTTTAGCCTTGCCTCTACGTCGAGGTGGTTCAACTGCAGTTATAGTTAAAGAATATCAGTCACAAGAAATCATTATAAATGAACGAATATATTTAAAGACTTAATTACCATCCATCTCGTGTTGACCACGGCCACCTGGAGGTGGTGGATCCTCTCGGCCATCTCCATCATGGCCTCGAGGCATGACATTAGCCATCAAATAAAATATGATACCCCAAAGAAAATCCATACCTGAAAAGTTGAACGATATAGAATAGACGAATTATAAATGGAATACAATGCAATTTACTTACAACGTAGTAACAAAAAGTCAAATATAATTACAATAATAAGTGTTCTAATCAGAATCACTCTCCTCATAATTAGTCTTGCCGCCAGACATTTCACTATCATAATCAGAATCACTTTCATCATAATCAGTCTCGCCTTCAGACAATTCATTGACAGTACCAGTTGGCACACTAACTTCAACTTCACCTGTCGAGTGCAAGTTTTCAAAGTACTAGGTGAAGTCGATTACACGTCTGCAATTAGACGAACAGTTAGGTCAATGACGACAATTGTTTATTGGCATACTCCAAATGTACGATGGTTAACATTTTCAACAACCCACCGATGGTTATGATTTTGGTTTCCTCGAGAAGGTTCTCGGATGTATAACACTTGTTTGGCCTGCGTAGCGAATATGAGTTGATCATCGTTGCCCCATTTGTGTTGTGTGTCGATACTTGTGATATTGTTTCACATAAGACTATCTTTAGAGAATCGAACCACTTACACCGAAATAGCACAGTCGAATACTTAGGTGGATAACGCAACTCAATGATCTCTTCTAGCTGACCATAATATTTTTCTCCATTCTCTCCCTCTACTGAAACACAAGAGTTTTGCGTTGTTTGTTGTGTGTCACGGCTATGTACCATAAACCTAACACTGTTGACTATGCATGCAGTGTAAGTATAGGCTTTCGCTCGCGCACCTACTGAAAGAGCTGACAACTCTTTGTGGTATAATGGAGAATTTTGTGTTTGCATATCATAGACCTACCAAATATAAATTAATGTATTATTTTGTATTACCTTAAAATTTCAAGCATATAAGTTTGTTAGTTTGTATTACCTTATGGAGGAACTACGTAGGAAAGTTAGATCTTATATCAATTTGTTCACTACATTGATGACAAAATAATTTAGAATTAGTAAATTAGAAAAGAAATATATATTAGATAATAAAAGTTCACGATGGAATCATTAATTACTTCATATATTGTCTGACTTCTTCACAGCTATCGAGGACAAACCATTCTAAGTTCTTTTTGTCCCTTACATCAAGAGTTTTCTCTTCCATTGCACTAGTCGGTAGGCATTTAGATTCAAACACCCACGACTTTGTTTCTTCGATATCAACATCCTCGTTTCTTTCCGGACGATTGAATTTCATCTGCACATCTTGAAGGTACATTGAACAAAAAGTTAAAGCTTCTTCGGCAACATAACTCTCAGCTATGGAACCCTCGGGCCTCGCCTTATTTCTAACATAACACTTTAGTTTTTTCATATACCTTTCAGACGGATACATCCATCTCATATATATCAGGCCTCCGCAAAGGGCTTCTTTAGGTAAATGCAAAACTAAATGAACCATAATGTCAAAAAATGTTGGAGGATAAATCATTTCTAATTTGCACATGATTGTAATGATAGCATCATTCGCTTTCATCATATCCTCCACCAAAAGGATTTTGGAGCAAAGTTGCTTAAAAAACGTGCAAAGCTCTACTATTGGGGTATCATGGTATATATAGCTTTGCCCAAAAAAGCTCTGACTCCAATCGGTATTAGACGTTGCATAAGAATATGACTGTCATGAGACTTCAACCTAGAAATGTTAGTATCATTATCTATCACTTTCTTTTTCATGTTAGATCCAAACACATCAGGATGCTTAACATGTTTTATAAATTGACAAAAAAGTTTTCGATCAGCATCCGTGAACGCGTATTTTGGATGGGGCTTAAATAACTTGTTACCCCTTTTTTGCAACCATAACGATCTTCAAACCTTTAGATTTTCCAAGTCGAGTCGGGCCTTTGACGTGTCTTTGGACTTATCATTCAATAGAAGGGTACCCAATAAACTGTCACACACATTTTTCTCGATATGCATTACATCTAAGTTGTGCTTCTGTTGCAGAGAAGACCAATACTCGAGTTCAAAGAATATGCTTCGTTTGGTCCAGTTCAACTCAAAAGCCTCTTGTTTTCTCTTAACACCTCCGAAGTTAGAATGTTTTACAGGAGTACGAGTCGGTAGACAATCTACTTGAGCTTTTATTTCTTTGTTACTAAATTGTCTCGGAGGGTCTCTAGTCTCGTGTTGTCCGTTGAATTCCAAACTCGTTCTCCATGGATGGTTAACATCTAAGAATCGACGATGACCAACATATGCGATTTTACTTGTTATACGACATGAAGGAGTATCTTCATTGCAAGTTGGGCATGCTTTGTATCCTTGGTCGCTCCAACCCGATAGACTACTACGAGCGGGAAAGTCGTTTATTGTCCATAACAATACCACTTTCATATTAAAGAATGTATTTGTCGTTGCGTCTTTGGTATGTTTGCCCGAGTGCATAACTTTTAAGCTCTTCCACCAATGGCCTAAGGAAAACATCCATATCTTTCCCGGGTGATTTAGGGCCATGAATCAACAAGGATAACATGAATGAGGACTCTTTCATACATAGCCATGGTGGCAGATTATATGTGGTGAGTACAATCGGCCACGTGTTGTAAGCCGAACTCAAGTTACCAAATGGATTAAAACCATCAGCTGTAAGCCCTAAGCGACCGTTTCGGGGTTCCTTCGAGAAGTTGGGATACCTTATATCAAACTCTTTCCATGAAGATCCATCAACGGGATGACGCATCGTACCTTCTCCTGATCGCCCGAGCCTGCGCCAAATCACATTTTTTGTCGTGTGCCTTGAACGGTACATACGTTGTAGTCTGGGGGTCAAAGGAAAGTATCGTAACACCTTATGAGATACCTTTTTACCCTTTGTATTTTTATCAACCCACCGACTCTCATTACAAATGGGATAATAGTCTAACGATGTGTGTTCTTTCCAGAAAAGAAAACAATCATGTTTGCACACGTGTATGGACTCATAACCCAAACCGATCTTTTTTAGTTTTGGCTGCATAGTATGAAGAGGGAATCCTATTTTCTTTAGGAAATGCATACTGCAACAACAAAAGGAGCTGATCAAACGAACTATTAGTCCATTTGTTGTTCACCTTGATATGCATTAGCTTTGCTAAAAAGTCAAGGGAAGAAAACCAAGTACATCCAGGATAAAATTCTGCATTGACTTCTTCTAATAACTTGTGAAATCCATCATCAACACCCCCACTCTCAGTATCTGAGTATGTTTCGTCGTGATTGGTATCGTTTTCCCTGAACTCCCCCATTACATCTTCGATAACACTGGCTATCCTGTTACTTGGAGCTACATCATCTACAACCATTGGAGTTCTACTTTCACCGTGATAAACTCATGTAATATAATGTCGACTAAAACTAAATCTAGTTATATGAAGTTTCGTCATTGAACTTGTGAATGCATTGTTTACACATTTTTCACATGGACATCTGATTTGACCTCTGTTATGGACGAATGCTTTACATCTCTCGGCAAAAAGATTTAGTCCTTGTTGGAACTCAGACATATTACGGTTTTTAATAGTAGTCCAACTTTTATCGATAGACATGACGCAACTGAAACGTAAGTTAGGGCTTAGGGACTTACTTTACAGAAACTAAAATTTTAATCAGACAATGAATGGAGTATATATTCACTAGGGTAGGCTTCTAAACCCACTTTTTGAACACATTACCTCATATGTGAATGCACATTACAAGATTGGTCGTTTAAGAAAAATTCTGCAGCATTTTCCCTTAGCTTCCAAGTATATATAGAAATATATATACCCGAGAAGCAAAGAGAAAAATGACAACCAAATCTTTCTTAAACAACCAATCATCTAATACACATTCACATCCTAAATGAGATAAAGTGTCCAAAAAGCAGTCCTAAAACGGAGACAGTCCGAAACTAATTACTAAATCAATTTTGGACGGGTATTTATTCTAAGATCAAACACACACCATAGACATTTACACAGTTACAATTACATATTTGATTACTTCAACAAACATGTAAATTCAACAAACATATAATTGCACCTTAAAATAAATAACAATCATATAATTTATCAAAAATCAACAACTATTAACAAATTTATAAATACTTAACAACACAACTATTAAAATCACATTAATATGACATGATTCAATTTCCATTTACTAGCTTGATATTATAAGATATCAAATGAGATTCACTACATTTAACATTTAGTATTGACGGAAACTATAAAATGTCACATTGAACTCTTCAATTCATTCACAAACATAAAACATTTCGTGAAAATTTTAAAGGATACAAATGACAAGTTTTAAGTCTAACATGATGGTTATGATACATTAAGCTCTTCAATTCATTCATAAGTTATAAGGATACAAATGGTTATGATACAATTAAGCTCTTCATACACAACAAATCTACAAACATATACATTGCACACGTTTTATATACTAATTTATATACGTACACGATAAAATCTATAAATAGTTTATAAACATTAACAAATCTACAAATATTTAAAAGACACAATAGGTTGTATAAATATTTTAACAAATACTTAAGAAAACCCCTAATTTTGATAAATCTAAAACTTTTATCCTAAAATTATATAACTAAACCTACAAATAATTTTAACAAATCCATATATTTCTTATCTAATACACAACAAATCTACAAACATACACATTGCACACTTCTTATATACTAAATTATATATGTGTAACATCCTCAGATTTAGATTAGTATATTTGAAGTTATTAGTTTAAATTTGTAATTTAAGTTGGATTATGAAAGTTGGTACAGAATTTGGATTAATTATAAAGTTTGTTGTTTGATTTAGAAATTAAGGAACTTCAATTTATTTAAATGAATATAATTATTAAATTGTTAAGGATAATAAAATAAAGATAGAATTCTTTATTTTATAAAATCAGTATTTAATGGAACCGGATAAGTGGAGGGGTTAAATGTGCCAAAAGATGAAAGATGCAAATAAAACGAATAAAAGACTAAAGAGTCTTTCATTTCATCAAAACTCTTTCTCTCACTAAACTCATATCTCTCTCTCGGCTCTCTCTCTAAACAAATCAAGAAGAACAAAAAGTTGGAATTTAAGGCTGAAAATCAAGATTCAAGTTGCTTAGACGGATCTATTACTACTGCAATTGACGATTTAAGGTAAATATCTCTTAAAAATTCGATTTTTGAAGGTTTATGGTTTGGTTTTGATGAACACCGAATCAGTGATTTTGGTATTGAAGATGTTAATGCATGTATGATTTTGTTGTGGATTCGTGTAAATCTAGTGTTTAGGATGCTAGATATAAAATTTCAACTTCTGAATCAACCTATAAGTATGATTTTTGGAATTTAAGTGTGTGTTTTAGTGTGTGTGAGTTCGATGGGTGTACAAAAATGGTCAAGAAAGGTTCGGTTTGACATGTAAAAAGGTTAATATTAGTGTTAATATGCTTGAAAATAAATGTATAAAAGTTGGTATGAATTATTTCAAACATTGGATAAGTATAAAAGGTTTGGAATTAAATCTGGAAAATATTCAAACTGCACAAGTTCGAATGATCCGAATTCGGATCCGAGATGAACTCGGATCTGGTCCGAATTCGGATGAGGTCTGAAATTTCATGGGGTCCGAACTTGACATGGTTCGAACTTGGCATGGGGTTCGAATTTGATATGGAATCCGAAATTGACATAAGTTCGAACTTACATAGGGACCGGATTGGGACTTATATGGGGTCCGAAATGGGGTCCGAATTCGGGTGGGGTCCGAATTCGGAAATAAATCCGAAGTATAGGTCAAATATTGCAAAACTTATAAAAATTAAGTTTTATGAAATTAAACCGTTATTGACACAATGTTTTGATACAACTGACTTAACAGGTCCCTTGTGGTGTTGTTTAACCCACAGTGGGTACTTTGTGGATCCGGTTGAAATCCCGAGGAGAAATAAAATTAACTTGAAGTTTAATAACGCACCCACTGTGAGTACCTTTGATTTTAACATGTCTGCGTCTGCTTTATGTTTGCTTTGCCTGCTGAGGCACGTTGTTTCACTTTCGTTTGGCGCTCTACTAACTTGCGTATATGTTGATGCACATTCATACTTGTTGCATGTCCGTTCATTTGTTGTGCATCCTATCGATGGACCTGCGGGTCGCATCTGTACTCTGATGTTACTGTGCTATATGACCAAGTGTTTGACACCTCTGTGGTCAGGATAGACAGTAGGACATCACTGATGTTATGTCTGCCTCAGATGGTTGGTTTTTCTTATGCTGAGTGTCATCTCGAAGGAGCTGCGGCTCGGGTTTGCGTACTTTGAGTACGTATGGAGTATACGGTATATGTTACCGGTGTTACTCTTGGGGGCATCATAAGGATTTGTGGAATGTGTAAAATCAATTGGTATTCACTAAGCAATTCGCTTACCCCTCAGTTGTTGAAATTTTTACACGAAAAGGGAAATCTGCTGCGGGACCTTCTAGCTAGGTCATAAGTTGAAGTGATTGAAGATATCGGCTACTCTGCTTGGTATTTTGTTTATGGAATTATTGTTGTAATACATGTGGGATGATGTAATAAAGTTTGAGTATGTAGACTTAGACTTGAAAACTTGTAGCACCGTAGAGTGTTTAAAACATTTGTATTACTTTTATTATGTACTTTTATGCTTCCTCACTTTAATTAGGTATTCAGATCATTATGTAATTGTATATTGGTGATTAATCCTGGGTGTATTGTAAATGGTGGTTATTGTGGCAAGGGTGCCACAATATGTACACAATAAAATCTATAAATAGTTTATAAACATTAACAAATCTACAAATACTTAAAAGACACAACAAATCTATAAATATTTTAACAAATACTTGAAATAACCCTAATTTTGATAATTATAAAAGTTTTGTCCTAAAATTATATAACCAAACCCACAAATAATTTTAACAAATTCATACATTTCTTAAAAAGCATTATTCACACACTTATACACACACACACTAGTCATGATACACAAATACACAATAATATTATACAAAATACACTAAATATAATCAATATACATTAAAACAAAATACACATTAATATACACCATACACATTATAACACTTTCAGCAAAGAGATCGAGAAAGGGAGAGGGGTGAGGGAGCAAGTCTGGAACGAGAGAGAGAGAGAGAGAGAGAGAGAGAGAGAGAGAGAGAGAGAGAGAGACGTCGTGAGGTTGCAGGTCGCCAGAGAGGAGGTCGTCATCGCTACCCGGAGAGGAAGTCACCACCACTAGCGAGAGAGAGAGAGATCGCCGCCGGAAATCGCACAGGAAGCTGGAAAGGAGGAGGGGCGCAAAGTGGGGGAGAAGAGGGAGCAGATGGGGGAAAAGGTTTCTCATTCCCGGTTTTATTTTCGGGACCATTAGCGGCGACATAAGCCTTTAGCGGCAACACAAATCCCGTGTTTTTGATGTCGCCGTTAAAGCACTATGTTGTCACTAATTGTGTCGCCGCTAATTCCCGTAATTCTTGTAGTGTAGTTATATCTTGGAGCCGCTTTGACTCGTATGCATTATGCAACCCTAAATATAAAGGTGTATAACCATAATTCTATTAAATCCTTGATCCACCTGTATCTCCTGTAAACCGTTGCTATAAATTAAAGGGAAGAGTTGAATTACGGAAGATATATTGTTTGAATTCGAAGAGGCTAGCACTAAATCACTAATTGATTGGTATGTTGTTTTGGATTACTCTGGTGACTCCTTTTGTCGTTTAATTTCAAGAAAAGCCTTTGATTGATCAATAAATGTTATTTTTCTTGGTCGATCATTTGTCTCTTTGTTTATTCGGATTAATCGATCAAATTATTTACCATTTATATGTATCAAATCAAGTATCATAAGTTTTTTGTTCACATGTGTAACAACAACGCACCACATGTTACTGATTGATCAATTTCTTCTTGTTCACATGATCGCGTCTAAAAGAGCTTGAAGCTCTCTTCAACAAAGATGACTCAAATTAGATACGATGACTTGATAGATCTACTCAATATATATGATGACTAGATAGCTCTCTACAATAGAGATGACTCAAATTCTGATCAAAATGTAATGAAACGGCAAACATACACACAAGCACACACGTTTACAGCAATGACGAACAACAAAAGTAGAAAATAAGAACATAAAGTATTACATGGTTTGGTCTTAAAATGACATATGTACATGGTCGCACTAGCGAGTCTCTCTATTTACAGATTAGGTTCACAATTTACATAGGAATTAATTGATATCTATAAAAACTAGCACCAAAATAAGAAATCTTTAATGGGCTGGGATTTACAAATGAAGTTTTCTTCTAGGGCATTGAACCTTGCAAGGGCATGCAGGTTCCCCTTGACCCCCACCTGCTCTATGGGAGCAAGACCCCATGCTTATATTTCGTAGCATAAAATAAACCTTCGGTAAAATCAATCTTCACACTCAACATAAAAATAGAGAGCAACTCTTGATGTTTCTATTCATCTAAATTTCAAAATATTGATGTTTTCCTCTAAATATATTTATAAGTTAGCAACCAGGCCATCAACCATAAACAGAATTAATTGGTCTGTGGCTGAAAAGCTATTTACATTTGGCATTTATCAAAACAAATAGAAAATAAGAAAATATACTCAAAATGACCAATAACAAAGGTCTCTCTCATAATCCATGCCCACAAGGAGCCGAGTCGATCGAGTCGAGTACCACCAAGCTACTTGAGCTCGAACTCGACAATAAAACTAGAGCTCGAAACTCGACTCGAGCTCGATCGAGCCTTAGTTTTGAAACTCGAGCTCGACTCGATAAACTACTCGATACTAACGAGCTCGACTCGACTCGTCTCGATTAAATTCGGGATAAAGGAAAATCGAAATATAAATACAAAATATTTGATCTAAATTTATCCCAACACAAGCAAAAAGGGTAAAAATATAAGAATGTAATTTTAGGTTTAAGATTATATAGTTTGATTTATATAAATGTGATAAAAATATAATATTACAAAGTTGAAGGGTAAAATTCACTACAAGAATAAAGGGTATTAGGGGCAACAAAAGTTGCCGCTAAAGCCTCAAAAAGTCGCCGCTATTGCCTTTAGCGGCGACGTGTATGTCGCCGCTATTATCTTGTTGCTATTGGTCAAAATGTCGCCGCTATTGATGTCGCCGCTGATAGTGTCGCCTCTATTGCTTTTTGTTGCCGCTAATAGTGTCACCGCTATTGATGATTCTATTTTTTTTTATTTTTTTAAATTCAATAAACTTGTTTTAATTGTTTGCCGAAATTCAATAAACCTGTTTTAATAAATCTGGGAAACATTAATGCAGAAATTTCATATATACAAAACATACGTCAACAACAAATTCCATAAAACTCGTTTAAATTATTTGTTACACATTAAACTAACTACTCGTCATTATCTTCACCGTCTTCTATCTCTTCGTTCCCCCATGTCGTGATCTTGAACCTCCTCATTTCTCATGTCATTTTGAGTTGAAAACGACTTTATCATATCTGAAAGTGTCGCTCTAAACCTTGGGTTTCTAAGAAAAACATCTACATTATCCGGCTACAAAATAAACAAGTATATTAGCAACTTATAACCTTAAATAACAAACTAACGTAACTAAAATACCGAAGTAACAAAGCATCAACTATATATATGACCATTTACAAGTATATATATGATCTATAACAATCCATTATAGGTAAATATAATCTATATCAATCCATTACATGTATATATGAGCTGAGCACGTAAGCCAAGCCTTCACTTACGTATTCGTAGACTTTTCTGGAATCTCCATCTCCTCGTCGCACTTGATACATTTCAACCAATTACAAGTAATTTGAACTCGTTACAAGTAAATGTAATGTATACCAGCCCATATGTATCATATTGACTATATCAACTCATTACAAGTGAATATGTCTAATGTTGAGTTGTGATCATCAATTACATGTATATATGATCCAAACCAACCTATTATAAGCATACATGACCCATATCAACCAACTACAATTAATTTTAAATCATGTAGACCTATGCTAACACACGTATAACCCGTTTTAAGTAAATATAATGCATGTCGACTCATTATCATCATTTACATGTATATATCATCTATATCAAGTCGTTACAAGTGAGCATGTCTCATATTGACCTATGATCATCAGTTACAAGTATATATATGATCCATGCCAACATATTACAAATATACATGACCCATATCAACCAACTACAACTAATTTCGACACATGCCGACCTATTTTATGCATTATAAACCGTTACAAGTAAATGTAATGCATACCGATCCATTATCATCATTTACATGTATATATCATCTGTATCAAGCGATAACAAGTGAATGTGTCTCATATTGACCTATGATTATCAATTACAAGTGTATGTGATCCGAACCAACCTATTATAAGTATACATGACTCATCTCGACCAACTACAATTAATTTTGAATCATGTAGACCTATGCTTACACACATATAACCCGTTATAAGTAAATATAATGCATACCGACTCATTATCATTATTTACATGTATATATCATCTATATCAAGCAGTTACAAGTGAACATGTCTCATATTGACCTATGATCATGAATTACAAGTATATATATGATTCAAATCAACTATTATTTATATATATATATATATATATATATATATATATATATATATATATATATGTGTGTGTGTGTGTGTGTGTGTGTGTGTGTGTGTGTGTGTGTATGATGCATTTCGTAAATAAGTTACCTCTGTAAGGCGTGATGCCTGGGTATATCCTCAATTGGAAGTCGACATCTCAGAAGGTTTATATCCAATTCCTTTAATTTATCCTCGTCTAGAACCTAAGACCTTCTCAAAAACGGCTACCTCGTCGACTGGGGTTGGATTGATCAACGAGCTTGATCGCTCATATTGTTCACCAATCTCACGTAATAAAGACATCTGTATTTCATAAAGATGATTAAATAGATTTGTATATAGAAATATATATACCCAAGAAGCAAAGAGAAAAATGACAACCGAATCTTTTTTAAACAACCATCTATGTAACATGCACTCACATCCTAAATGAGATAAAGTGTCCAAAAGGCAGTCCCAAAACGGGGATAGTTCGAAATTAATTACTAAATCAATTTCGGGCAGGTATTTATACTAAGCTCAAACACACACTACACACATTTACACAATTACAAATACATATTTGATTACTTTATCAAACTTGTAAATTCAACAAACACATAATTGCACCTTAAAATAAATAACAATCATATAATTTTATCAAAAATCGACAAACACACTAAATTAACAAATTTATAAATACTTAACAACACAACTATTAAAATCATATTAATATGACATGATTTAATATTCATTTACTTGATATTATAAGATATCGAAATGAGATCCATTACATTTAACATTTAATATTGACGGAAACTAAAAAATGTCACATTGAACTCTTCAATTCATTCACAAACATAAAACACTTCGTGGAAATTTTAAAGGATACAAATGATAAGTTTTAAGTTTAACATGATGGTTACAATACATTAAGCTCTTCAATTCACATTCATAAGTTTTAAGGATACAAATGGCAAGTGTTGACACTTATGCAATAAAATCTTTAAATAATTTATAAACAATTAACTAATTTATAAATACTTAATTACACAACAAATCTACAAATATGTTTACAAAATAAAAATAATTTACCCCCTAATTTTAATAAATCTACAACTTTTATCTTAAAATTATTTAAATCAACAAACACAACTAAATTAACAAATTTATGATTACACAACAAATCTACAAACTTTTATACAAATAATTACACAACAAATCTACAAACGTATAATTGCACCTTAAAATAAATAACAATAATATAATTTTATCAAAAATCAACAAACATACTAAATTAACACATTTATAAATTATTTAAATAAATCTACACCTAAGTTTAACAAATCCATACTTTTTTTTACCTAAAACAATCACACACACATTAATACACTAATACACACTAATTATACATAATAGACACCAATATACACCATACAAGTACATTGTTGTCTTTTTACCTAGAAAAAATACATATATAAAATTTTACTTATAATTTTAGTAAATCTACATTATTTTACCATAAACATATACATATATGCACACAATAATAAACATACAGACAAATGCACACACTAACACACAAATACACACAATAATATACTAAATACATATAAATACACACACTAATACACAAAATACATATAAATACACACGCTAATACACAAAATACATACAAATACACACACTAACACTAAAAACACTAAATACATATGAAATACATACCTGTGAGCCGAGATACGATGGCTGAGAGACAGATCCGAGGATGGCAGAGAGAGAGAGAGATGACGGCAGTCGGAGAGAGACAAGGGTAGAAAGAGAGATGAGAGCCAAGAAACCTAATACACATCAATACAAGCACATTACATTTTTTTTACCTAAAAAATACATAAAAAACATCCCTACCAGAAGAAATATGCAACAGTGTCGGTGAGAGCTCGAGAGTTCGCAGAGAGAAGCTGAAAGGGGAGGGGTACCAAACTGAAAAGAAAGGTGTAGGTGGGGGGAGGGCTTCACTTTCCCTGTATTAATTTCGCCACCTTTAGCGGCGACACCTTTAGCGGCGACAATAGGTATTAGCGGCGACACAACAACACAGGATTATGTGTCGCCGCTAATACATGTTGTCGCCGCTAAAAGCAACTTTTCTTGTAGCGAAAATGTAAACTTAAGCTCGATTATGCTCATGAGCCTATCGAGCAGACTATTTTAATACTCGAGCTCGACTCGATTACTACTCGAATAGCTCGAGCTCGAGCTCGGCTCAATTAACTGCAAGTCGATTTCGAGTTTTCTACGAGTCGATCCTGAGTAACTCACGAGTTTGCTCGACTCGTTTACACCCCTAACAAAGAGTATATATCCACAAGGATTATAGAGAAACCACATAACCATGCAAGTATATCTGTTGATCAAAAATGTAGCTTATTCACTACAAGAAAATGGACTTTTTGCGATGACAAAAGTCGTCTCAAAAAACGAAAAAGTCGTCTCAAAATGTCTATTGCGACGACTTGTCGTCGCAAAACACTCGTCGCACTAACCTTGTAGCAAATGACTGTTAGAGACGACTAATGTAAGTCTTTTGCGACGACGGAAAGTCAACAAAGAAAATGTCATGTCATCACATGTCGTGACGACTTGTCGTCGCAAAAAGTGCTCGTTGAAAATAAATTAAAAATAAAATAAAACTCTACTGCGACGACTTTTATCGTCGCTACAATAGTTTACTAAAAAATACAATATACTTAACAAAAAGCTTTTATAGCCTTCAAAAATGGCACTCGGAAAAGATGGTTTCGTGCAGGAAAACTTCGTGGTTGATATGTTCTAAATTATACATATTGTTCGCATCATTAACCTTGCATTTTGGTCGATTTTTCACTCGAAATACGTGAAAAAGATATATAATTCGTTCATTTTTGTGATTCATAGGAACAAAAGCGGTTTGAACATCGAGGAAAAACCGACCAAGTTTGAAGCTCCGATGAGTTCTCATGAATTTTCCAAGAAGAAAAGGGGTGAAGTTGGTGATTTTTAGAGCCTACGACCGTAGAAGGGAGAGCCTACGACCATAGGGGATGCCAGGATCATCTACACGGGCTAGGGCACGGGTTTGACAAGTCAAAGAGGCCTATGACCGTCGGACTTAAGGTATACGGTCGTTGGCGGCCGCAAGGGGGAGATTAGCAGCGAATTGGAGACGATTTTTGGGCGATTTTACTTACGTTTTTCAAGTTGTTAATCATAGATTAGTGGAGGGTTTCATATTCTTGAATTTTGCAAGCATTCGGTTCGAGTTTTGGAGTTTAATTAATTTCGCACGGATTGCTTCGAATTTGGTTACTCGTTCCTTAGCTTCCTGATTTCATCATGTTTGATATTTGTTTGAGTTTAATTTCGGTTTTTAATATTAATAGTGAGTAGTTTTCTTGTTCAGCCGCTTGGGATAATGAATTCTATATATTAATTGGTATATTATTGGATTGATTGATGGGTTTTAGTTTATATTTGTCGGATTCTTGATTATTTCATGTTTTCTTGTTAAAAATCAGATTTTTATTAATCTTTTAGCATTGTTTTGCGAAAATAAAGTATTAAATAAATCTGCGTTTTTAAAAGGAACAATGCTTTGAATGAAAAAATTAATAGTCAATTATCTCTTCTAGGCATTGTATTGCGATAATGAACAAATAGTTAATTGTTAATTAGTTTGTTTTAGTTAGTCGGTTAATTAATTTTAATTATTGTCTCTAGTTGTTAATTTCCTCAAAAAGTCAGAAATAGCTAATTATTGGTTTAGGTTGTAGTATTTGAGTCTCCGTTCTTTATTCCATTCTCTGATATCGATAAATTCTGGGTGATTCTTGAAGTTATATTGCACACGAGTGGTACACTGCCAGTTGTGTAATTTATAATTTGGGTTCATTTAGTTAGTAAACCCTGAGGTGTGTTTTGCACACATCAGTGGTGGTGGGCTGCCGGAGAATGTGACCGGAAATAGTTGGGGCAACAACGTGTGAAGAGTAAGAGACAACGAAAATTGATTTGTGAACCAGAATCGTGTGAAGAGAAAGAGAGTTTTTGGAGAAAATGAGTTAGAAAACGAAGAAGACAAACGAGTTGGCGGGTTTTTGACAGGCAGGATTTTTGCGGCGACATTGTGTCATCGCAGAAGGTATATTGCGGCGACTTCTCGTTGCATAAAGGAACTAATGTCGTCGCCATAGGTCCAAAATAAAATGCAGTCTTTTCACCGCGAAATAATTAGTTTCAGCGCCAAAAATTTTGTTAAACAACCGGGGTGTATCAGCCCTCACTACAACAACCAAATGAACCCCATTTTTTTAGCTTTTTTAATCAACCGGGGTGAATATGGGGGGTCCAATATGCATTTTGTAGTAGTGTGGTTTGGTAGAGACGGGTTGGGTAATTTTTGATTGGGGTTTTTTGAATATTGTTGAATGAGGTTGAGTTGTGTTTTTGGAAAGGTTTCTATTGTTTATGGTTAGTAAAGTTGTTTTGGGTGCAGACAATAAGGTCAGAGAATTGGAGCTTTGTGCTTAGTAACATGGTGGTGTAGGTTATATTTGTTGCAAAATTTCATGAAAATGAGTTTTTTTAACACATTTAGGTCATACATACATGTTATATAATTAAATGTGGTTTTTTATATGTTTGTATTATTTTTTGAAGAGGTCTTTGCAATGAACTAAGTTGTAAAAAATGAAGTTATGATCAATGATATGTCAACTCTTAAAGTGAGACACTTGAAAAATTAAAAAGCATCCATATGTGGAACATTAAACACCTTACGTGTGTTATTATGAAAATGGATTTTCACACTTGTAAAGGTTGTGAAAGTTCCACCATTCTCAAATCTCATCTTTCTTGTCACATCAGCGTCAGATCATTTTTTCCGCTCTCTATCTTTCAATGTCGGATATATTAATCTTTCTATCAATAGCCGTTATTATTTGAATAAATGTAAAGAGAGATAGAGAGAGGAAGGAGTCGGAATGGGGTGAAGGAGCCAAGGCGAGGTGTGTGAGAGCAAAGCCGAGATGGGTGGGTGTTCCTGCCAGCCTGTCAGGGCCATCCCATGTGGCAACCCTGATTTTTATTCGGGGTTTATGTTTACATATTTTATGTAAGTCCTACCCGTAGTAGCCGTGGAAATCTTATGTGAGAACAAGAATGTTATACCCTTTTGAAGTAAAAAAAATTTTAAAACCAACAATTTTTTATATGTTTTTATATTTTATTTATGATGATTGGGCCTGCTACTAAATTGGTTGGGCCTAATAATTCAGCCTACGTAATTCTCCAATTAAATCTTTTGGGGAATAGGCATTAGTAGATGGTTAATTTGCTTTTCGGTTAATTCGGATTTAATGATGGCACCTAAATCGACGAAAAACCAAACTATTATTTAAGGTTGGTAAAATTGATTTTCTATTATTTTGGTTCAATATATTTGTTTTTCAAGATATTTCCTTTTAACTAATTAAGTATAAGTACAAAATAGCGAGAAAGGTTTTCAAAAGTTGATCAAATAGGATAAACCACATTTCATAGTTTATCAAATGGAAAAAAAAAACTCAATTTATAATTATCAATATATATAAAATCCAACTATTGAAATTTAAAGAATATGAAAAAAAATAGATATTCGTTAATAAAATGTTATTCATGAATATTATATAATAGTTTATTAATTCATTTTTAAACAGATAATTTATATTTTTTTCTCAAACTATATAAATTAAAAAATTAACATTAGATGTATTGAAATTCTTAATGCTAATATTTAACATTTTTATTATAATTTTTTAATTCATTTAAGTATTATTTTTTTTGTTATTGAAATATCTTTTAAATGTTATAATTTTAATGGATCCAAGTATATAATTTTGTCTTCAAAGTTTGAGTATAGAAACCTAATTAAATTTTTTATTATTAGTCTAAAAAATAATTAATTAACAAATATCAATATTAGAAAAGGTTGCTTGGTATCACGAAAATATGAAAATGTGACATATTAGTAATTCTTTAATTAATGGTTACAGATTCATCTAATTGTCGTTTATTATCATATATACTATTTTAAAATGTGGTTATTGTTCACTGAATATAATGAACCTCACATGTTGGCAAGCAATGATTTATTTTATTATTTTATATATAATATAGAATATTTTTGTTTTTCTATAATAACTTTTGATATGTTATATTTTACTAAAACTCGAATATATCTTTATGATCGCATTATTTATATCTATAATCCAATATAAAATTTATCACCGTCGAAACTATTTTTATTAAGCAAACAAATATGCAGCTGTTTAATTATTAAATTTTATATATAACAAGATTATTGGTCCATCTTATACATGGGGCATGTGTAAGAAATATCTATATGTTTAAAACTTAAAATATTATTATAAAAAATATAAAGTAATAATATTTTGATATTAACTGACATAGATTAATGACTAAAATTGTAAATTTGTTATTGTTATTATAATAAATATATATTGAAGATATTAACATGTTTGAAATACTAATTAGATTACAATAAAACCTAAATTAATTTTGTAATGTTTTTGCTTTTAAATTTGAAAACAATATTTACAATATTATTAGAAAGTATTACTTTTATGAAAATTATTATAGTGTTACTCTTTTCATATGTAGATGTGTTTTTAATCATAAATAACTTAAAATCATGCTTTTATACATAAAAAACTTTTTGATTCAATTGATTATGAACGAAAATTTAAGGTGTTGTTTGATTGCATAAGAAGTATATTGTCTGATGTCTGATTGCACTTCTGATTGATGAGATGTGGTCCTATAAGATACTAAGGTCTGATAAAAGAATTCAATAAGTCTGTTTGTTTTATAAATTATCTGATTCTGTTATTTTTATTAATTTTACATATTTATTCTCAAAACCAAACAGATATCATTGATTAAAGTCAAGTATCAAGTAACAATAATATCATTGAATCAAAGTGATTGATGTAAACATTTAAAAATATTCAAATAACATTAACAAGATTTAAGCAAGAAACTAATTCAAGTTTATAAGTTATAATCAAGTAACATAAATGCATTCAAGAAACATATAACCAACATGCTTTCAAGAATCAAGTAACAATTCAAGTTTATAAGTAATAATTAAGTTTATAAGGTTACGTTTATTAAATAACCAAAGTCTATAAGTTATATAGATAGGTTATTGAAAAATAATAAATTTTATCAAAAATTGTTGGAATATTTCTCGTTATAAAAAATATGGGTAAGGGGGTAGGGTAGGGGTGGGTAGGTTGAGGGTGGGGTGGGGTGGGGTAAAATAGGGTAGGGTAATGGTGTAGGTGTAAGGGTAGGGTGGGTAGGTTAAGGGTAAAGTGGGTGGGGTGGGTAGATTTGAGGGGTTAGGGTAGAGTAGGGGTGAGGTGGGTATGTTTGAGGGGTAAGGAGTATGTGGGTGGGATAGGGGTAGAGTGGGTGGGATAAGGGTAGGGGTGGGTGGGTAGGTTTGATGGGTAGTGTAGGGGTGGGGTAGGGTAGGGTAAAGTGGGATAGGGTAAGTATGGGAGTGGGGTGAGTTAGGGGTGAACACGGTCCGGATTGGCCGGTTTGACGAATAAAATCTTGGCCAAACCAATAACTTCGGTTAGGAAAATTCTTAAACCAAACCGGCCAATACTAAAGGCTCGGCTGGACCGGCCAAACCACAAATAATCGGTTTGGTTCGACCGGTTTCACGGTTTAGAAACTTCAAGTTAATTTATAAATATTATAACAAATTAAAAGAAAACAAATAAATAAATTTGGTATTATCAAAACCCAACATAAAAAGAAAAAATAAGATCTTTGTAATTAGTAAAAAATTAAACTTCAATACGTAAATTGTTACAAATTAAATGGATGTTGCATTTCATTAACATTTGTTTTAACAATTATGAGCATATTTAGAGAAAATGCATTTGTATCGTATCGTATTTGTTTATAAAGAATTATAGACATTTATTTCATATTTTAAAGATTGATGAAAAAACACAACTTATATATACATAATCTAACTTGACCGGTTCGGCCGAAATGGCCGGTTTGAAGTTGCAAACCATCGGCCGGCCAGTAAACTCAGTTTGAAAAATTTTCCAACTGGTCGGCCGAAAACTACTATTCCAACCCGGCCAAACCGGCTGAATGACTTCGGTTTAGTCGGTTTCGGCCTAACTGTGTTCACCCCTAGGGTGAGCAGGGTTGAGGGTGGGGATGGGATGGTATAAGTAAGTTAAGGGTAGTTAGGGTAGGGTGGAGTGAGGTGGTTGAGGGTAGGGTATGTCGAAGGTGGGGTGGGGTGGGGGGTTTAGAGTAGGGTAGGGGTAGGATAGCATAGGGTGGGTGAGGTAGGGTATGGGGTAAGGGTAGAGTAGTGGTGGGGTGGGGTGGGGGGAGGAGTGACGTGTATCTTTTTGGTGTGATAAGTAGTGATAAAAAGCATATCTAAGTCTGATCCTGATAACACATGATAAGAGAATATTGACTCTTTTGTCTTCTGCATATCAAACGTACTTATCAGTGTTTTTCTCTTACCGAATAAGAGGTTACCTCTTATTAGAGTCTGATAAATGTTATCAAACACCCCATAAATCTATCACGATTGTTAACATAATTTTAAAATAAATATTAATGTACAAATCTATACTATATATAATAAGAAAACCACTCGGAGATTCTGGACCATTGGATGGAAAGTAATTAATGGTCCAGATTAATGACAACTCATAATTATTTATGAAATGTCTCTTATACCCTTAATTAAAATCAATAATTATACTTATGCCATATTTTTAAATTCATTTTCCAAATTTACTACCTTAACTTAATTACATTAAATTTTGATTTTAATTATTTCATTAATGAATTAATATTAAATTAATATTTAACTAAAATAAATATGTGTCATTATTATCCTTAATGATCATAGTTAAATTCAAATGTGAAAATTTGGATTTAAATGTAGAAGTGTAGTAAATAAATTTAGAATTTTTTGTTAATTATTTTGCTATCAAGATTTAGAATTTAATTGATAAAACTTCAATTGTGAATATGACAAATTTTAATTGTTGATTTTCAGATATTCCATTTTTATATTTTATCATTTTCAAAATATATACACATTCACATAATTGAAATTTTTTGTTTCTTACATTGATATTTCATATTTGAAGTTAATAAAAATTAAAAAGGAACATTTTTCGCAAACACATATCATCTGTTTTTAATAATACAATATAATAATATTTTTTTATTTAATATCAAACAACTAAGTATTTTTTTATCTTTAATTTAACTTGCTTTCTATTTTTTAATTTTAATTATATATAAATTTTATAATAATTTATTAAAATATAAAAAAAAATATGTATTTTCTAAATCAACCCAAATGTATTATAATAAAAACAAAACAATTCATGTCATATGTCACTTCTACAATAGAAGAAAATTTTATTTTTCCACCTCTTTTTCTAAATTTAACACCTTAACTTAATTGCATTAATTTTTGACTTTATTTTTTTTATTAATTAATTAGTAATAATTAGATTTTGTAACATTTAAATTTAATGTTTATTTAAAATAAATATCTATCATCATTATCCATAATAATCATAATTAGATACAAATATAAAAATTTGAATTAGTTGTGGAAATTATTATTATTGTTATGTATAATAAAGGAAAACATCAAATGTCACGTGTCACCTCTACGTTCACCAAAAAGATAATTACAACTTATAAAAAATAAAAGATAAATACAATTTAATATTTTAAAAAAGATAAATATACTCTATTTTTTAATCTGTAAATAATAAAAAATAAACACAATTATTATTTTTGTATGTTTTTATTTTTACTCATATACATTTTATATAAATAAATTTAATTAAAAATATCCACGTAATACGTGGGTTATAAACTAGTTTTTAGAATAAGAAGAGATTTTAAATTGATACATTTTACGATTAAAAATGTAACTTTTAGTTTAAATTTAAAAAAAAATTATAAATCAACTAGATCATTTAGATAAAACATTTTTGGTAAAATTAGAGGTTAGATTAGGAAGTAGTTCATTTAATATTTTAAAATTTTAATTAGATGAGTTAATTGAGAGTGTTATATTAGGAAAAACTGTCGAAACTATTTCTAATAAGCGGGGTAATATGCAACTGATTAATCATTATATTTTATAAATAATATATGAATATTTATTATTCTATTATAACATTTGATATTATATTTTATAAAAATTAGAATATATCATTATGATCACATTATTTTTATCTACATTTCTGACATGTAAGCAGTTGACTTGTTATATTACTTTATATATGCTATATAACATTTTTGTTTTTCTATAATAGATATATTATATTTTATAAAAATTTGAATATTCATTATGATCGAATTAATTTTTTCTACATTTCGATATAAAATTTTTTATCGTCGAAACTATTTTCATTAGGCAGACAACTAGATAGATATGTACCTAACCTATTTTTTTATTTTATATATAATATATAACTGTTTTGTTTTTCTGTTATAACCTTTGATATTATGTTTTATAGAAATTCGAATATGTTAATAACAATATTGTTTGTTTTCTATCGTTAATAACACTGGCTTTTATATTTTTTTTATTGTTTATAGCAACAACTTTTTCTATCAATAATAGCAACCGGTGACCTGCAAACATGTTTAATAGGCCAACAACAACTTTTCAGTCGTAAGTTTTTTATTTGAAACACTAATATCGAAATGGTTGCATTCTTTTTTTTTTTTTCGGAAAACTATAATCGGAATAATTCATAGTTTTTCGTTGTTAAAAACAAAAAAAATAAATGGGTTGCAATTTTTTCATTGTAAAAACTAAAAAGAGGAATGGTGAACAAAAATCTAAAAATAAATGGGTCGTGGTTTTTATCATTCAGGAAAGCCAAAACCTAATGGGTTGGAAAATACAACCCATTCGGTTTTTTAGTTTTCCTAAACAAAAAAAGTACGAATCATTCGTTTTCTAATTCCAAACGAAAATAACTACGACCCATTATGATTTTAGTTTTTCTGAATATTAAAAACTATGAGCCCTTCATAATTTAGATTTTTAGAAGAAAAAACTATGAATTGTTCTGGTTTTTTAGATTTTTGCTAACAAAAAATTGTGACTCACTCATTTTTTTGGGTTATATGAATGAAAAAAACTATTAATAATTGTGGTTTATAGCTTTTCAGAATAAAAAATATTGCAGCTCATTTTAAATTTTAGTTTTCAAATAAACAACTATGACTCATTTAAATTGGAAAGACTAAAAAATGGAACAGTTTGTATTATTTTGTTGGGAAAAACTAAAACACGGGATGTTTCATAGTTTTTCATTTGGAAAAAATAAAAATTTTAATGAGTCGTGGTTAATTTTTTCATTTACATTATATATAATCATGAATAAATGATCGAATATAATATAATCATAAATAAATAATCAGAAAGTATTAGAAAATATGTAAGGTTATGAAAACTAAAAATCGTAAATAAATATAATTTAATGAAATTAAATAAATAATCATTAAAAATAGTAATAATATAATTAAATAAACTTTGAATAAATAAATAATAATAGAGAATTAAAAACTAAAATTTTATAATAAAATTTAACAACAAATTTTGAACTTAAATTGGTTTATTTTGGTGATGAAATCTTGAAAAATCTTTAAAAAAATAATTTTGGTTCTAATTTACTGTAATTGTTATCGATAAAAACATGAAAGGATGTTTTTTTTTATAATTTAAAAGTTGTTGGTGACCTGCTAACTTTAATCTTGAAAAACCTTAAAAAAAACTTTTAAAAACTTTAAAAAAAGTTAATGTTTAAATTTAATATTTTTATTTTAGTTTTAAATTTATGTTCTTCATTTTATGTTTAATTTTAATATTATTAATTTGTTTCTTATAAAAAAGAATGGCAAGTTGACTTTCAAACCCTCAAAATGACATCAAAATGACAAAGGATGACATAGTTGATGTGACGCTGACGTGACTACAGATTTGTTTGGCATCCTCACCAACTACTCCCTTGGCCTTAGAACAAGCAGAGAGAAAATTAAAAATAGAGATACAAGATCTAAGTAGCTACAGTTGTGGAACTTTCATGGTGGAGATGACAAAGCAGTCGTCACTTGCAGAGAGCGATAGAGAGAGAAACCTGAGATCTTGTTTTACTATGAAAATGATATTTACGTTTAATAATTTATATTTTATAAAGGGTTAAATTGTTTATTAATGCAATAACGTTTCTTATTTTTACCAATTTTTACATCTAAGTTGATTTTGACACGATTTATGAAATCAAATTTAAAAGTAGTGTGTTGATAAACAATATCATGTGACATATTGGAGCACATTGTGTGTGGTAGAGTGGATCGACATGAACATCGAACTCACGTTTATTAAAAGGTCTCTTGATGAATAAATTTGTTGTAAATTGCAATATGATTGGTTGCATTAATCGTTATAAAAATAACTTTATTGCATGATATGATTAAAAAAATTTGGTATATTTGCATAAATATGTGATTTGCTCTTTTGTAACGTTACTGCACAAAGAGTAATCAACCCTAACTAAAAGTGGTAATAGACCTTTGTTTTTAAACCGAGGTTGATGAATGGTATGTTTGTTTAAACTTTATAAAAATATTAAGAGAATATGTTTATTAAAAGGTCTTAGCATAAATTAAGTTAAACTTTATAATCATTTATCAACCAAATATTTATTAATCATTTTTCAGCCTAAATATAAATTGTTAAATCTAAATTTTATAATCATTTTCAACCCTTTTATTAATGGATAGTCAAATATTGTTGCATAAAAAAATTATATTTTATAATTCCATATAATTTTAAAATATTAATACTTTCTAGCTAGTTTCTTCATCAAATGATTTTCTCATATTTTTTATCTCTCAATTATTGCAGCAAATGATGTATGGCCCCATTGGTGCTGATTGAGTCTGCTAAATTAATGTTTACAAGTGTATTTTAATCACATCAAAGACAAATTATCAAACTAAATTCATTAACATAATAACATGCACGTAATTAAAAAAATATATATAAATTTCAATTTTATATATATATAGTTGAACTATGTCAAAAGTGTTCGTACATACCATGTTGACTCTTTACAATTTGCATGTGGGTGACATATAGATCGAATATGTCTCTCATTCATGGCATTAAGAATGTAGAGACCTGAATTTTACGTGGTGGCGGACCCAGAATTTTTAGATTCCAGTGAGATTCTATAATTTTATTTATAAGATTTGTTGGATCGTGTTAACAGCCGATAATATTAGTTAGAAGTTCATAAATTTTGGAGTTTAATAATAATAATGATATTAAGTTTGGTGAAATGAACCAAAATGATAAATAATAATGGTTTATTGAGTATTTAATTTTGGGTTTATATTATTAATTCATTATTTTTTTATGTTACATTAAATTGTAAATAATTATACTACATTATTATTTATAATTATTTATTGAGTTAATTGCATAGATGGTCCTTTAACTAACCCCAAATTGCAATTATCGTCCTTTTTTCAAAAAGTTGCAATTTGGGTGTTTTATGTACCGAAAAGTTGCAATTAAGGTCTTTTCTAACAGAATTCGTTAAATATCTCTGTTAAGTCAATGACATTTTAGTCTTTTTAAGGATAAAGGACCTTTTTTGCAAGTTTTCTTATTGTTTGCATTATTATTATTATTATTATTATTATTATTATTATTATTATTATTATTATTATTATTATTATTATTATTATTATTATTATTATTATTATTATTATTATTAGAGTAAATTACAGAAATGGTCCCTGTGGTTTGCATAAAACTTTGGATACGGTCCCTGTGGTTTCAATTTTGCATAAACGGTCTTTATCTTCACTGTTTACTTGCAAAATTGGTCCATCTGCTGTTAACTTTAACCATGAAATGGTTAAATCTTTTATAATGACCATTTTACCCTTTTCAATGATAACATTTTGGTATTGTTCATTTTAGTTTTGGTCCCTCACTCTATTTTACTTATTATCATTATTATTAAAACTATTATTATTATTATTATTATTATTATTATTATTATTATTATTATTATTATTATTATTATTACTATTATTATTATTATTATTATTATTATTATTTATTTTTATTAATTTAACTTTTAACATATTAATTTATTTGTTTATTAAGTTTTTTTATTTTAATATAATTTTTAATTTAAATTACAAGCTTATTTATTTCTTTTATTATAAACAATTGTATCAAAGTAGAATCCATTTTCTTTTTTAGTTTTTCGAATGAAAAAAAAATACAAACATTTTATATTGTAGTTTACCAAACCAAAAAATTTTGAACCTTAAACTTTTATTGGTTTTTTCAAACGAAAAAAAGTTGCAAACCATTCTTATTTTTAAGTTTTTTCATTCTGTTTTTTATTTTTTTGCACAAAAAAATTCAACCATTTCTGATTTTTTGTTTTGGGAAACGAAAAAAATACAAACCATTTGGTTATTAGTTTTTGCAAACGAAAAAACTAGGAATAATTCTGATTTTCAGTTTTTCCAAACAAAAAAAATTATTTTATTTTTCTAGTTTTTCGAACGAAACCATTCCATTTTATTTTTTTCTCCGAACGAAAAAACTACAAACTATTACATTTTAAAAGTTTTTCCTAAATACGAAATAGTATGTAGTCTTTTTGTTTGGAAAATCTAAAAAATGGAATGACTTGTATTTTTTACGATGGGAAAAAATTAAAAACGTAGTGGCTAGAATAATCTAAAAAAATACGAATCATTCCATTATTTAGTTTTTTAATGAAAAACAACAAACCCTTTTATTATTTAGTTTTTCCGAACAAAAAACTTCGAACCATTAATTTTTATTAATCTTTAGTTTTAACTATTTCATATCGTAAAAAATACAAACCATTCCGTTTTTTTATGTTGGGAATAAATAATAGAGATGAAACAATTATATTGCATATATTTGTAAATACTCAATAGATTAGGGGTTATGTGTGCAAATACACAATACTTGTGTATTGTGTATAAATAGAAATGTATGCTACGCATGCTGCTATGAATCTCAGATAACACAAAAATACACGGCTGGATTTAGAGAGAAAGAAGGATTGCTTTGTAAGAAAGCCGAAATCTCCAATGTAATATTTTCTCTCTATAATCATTCAATAAATTGTGTTTAATTGTTAATTGTTCATATGAATTGTTCTATGTTGTATGAATTGCTAGAAATATGAATTCACAATTGGTATCAGAGCCTAATATGGCTGAATATGAGTGAATTTTGAATCTGAAATAAATTTTTTTTAATATACTGTTATATTCATTTTTTTTGAAAATCCGAAAATCAATTGAGGATTTTGATTTTGTGGATGAAATGATCTGAATTTTGGATCGAAGGTGTGAAATTTAAAGGCGAATCTGATGATATAAACATCAAATATTATCTCAAAACACACAGAATTTAATTGAGAAATTTCAGATTTTTTGAAAAAGTGTGTGTTCTTGAGGTTTTTGGTCGATTTTTGGTTTTTAATCAAGAATTAGCCAAAGTGATTTCACAAAAGTTGTTTCTGCTATTAAAACGAACCTTCGAAATCAATTTGAGGTCAATTCATGGATTTTTGTTGAAAAAGTTTGAATCTGATCTTGTTTTTGTTGAAAAATGATAAAACTCGGGCATAACTAAATTCATAGTGTCATTCGAGTTTTATAAAGAAGGCATTCGAGTTTTATGAAAGCTTTATTCGAGTTTTATTAAAGCTTTATTCGAGTTTTATGAAAGCTTTATTCGAGTTTTATTAAAGCTTTATTCGAGTTTTATGATAGCTTTATTCGAGTTTTATGAAGCTTTGACCGAGTTTTATCAATGCTTTGACCGAGTTTCATCCATTGTTATTCGAGTTTCATACTTCTTTGACCGAGTTTCATCCATTGTTATTCGAGTTTCATACTTCATTGACCGAGTTTCATGAAGCTTTGATCGAGTTTAACTTCTTTGTAATTCGAATTGATTTCTATTTCATTCGAGAAAGTTCAAGGGTTATTCGAGTTGAATCCTTTCTCATTCGAGTTTCACACTCAATCATTCGAGTTTTATACTTCTTCATTCGAGTTTGGTGATTCTTTATTCGAGTTTGATACTTCATCATTCGAGTTTGATCATTACATATTCGAGTTGAGTCATTATTCATTCGAGTTTCATCATACTCTTGACTATTTGACCTTTGCTGCTTAAATTGACCATAACTTTTGACTGGAACATCGTTAGAAGGCCTACCATACGTAAATTTTCGAGGCCCAATTCCACTCCAGAAAAAAGTTACGGGCAATTTTATGCAGAAAATCTGAAATTTCAACGTCAAAAAGTCATTTCAGAGCTGATTTTTCACTAGTTATCATTAACTGAAATAGCTTTTCAAAGTGTTATCAAGATTCACTCAGTTTCTCCATAAAAGATCTTGGAAGATTCAATTTTTCTGCAATTCATAATGGAATATGAAAAATTTTCAAAGTCTGAGGTAATTGCAAAACTTACTGAATCTGAAAAGATTCGTAAGAACAATTACGACATTCTCATTCAGTTAAATACTGATAAACATTTGGCGTTACGTGACGTACAAATACTGAATGAAGAAATTCAAAGCTTAAAAGAAAAACAAAACTCTGAGAGTTGTGCTCATCAATTGAAAATATCTGAATTACTTAAAGAACTCGATGAGCTGAAACAAGAAAATTTTCAGAATGCAACTCAACTGAAATATCTTTTGCCTGAAAGATCTGATCTTTACAAGAAAGTTCAGGATCTTGAAGATACACTTTGTAAGACAAAACCAACTGATCAGAATTGTATTTTAAACAAAAATGAAGAAATTTTTGCTCTTCAACAAGAGTTGTCTTTAACTAAAGATTTGATTGAGAAGGAAAGACATGAGTTCTTACTTAAAGAACAAGATTTTAAATCAAAATCTGAATTGTTTGAAGATGAAAGACAAATGTTCTTAATCAAAGAACAATCTTTTAAATCTGATTACCAATCATTTGATCATGACAGAAATTCAAATTTAGTCATTATCAAAAGTTTGGAAGATCAGATACTTCATCTTACAAAACAATTACATGTGTTTACTTCATCAACTGAGTCAAAGGTTAAGACCCCTTCTTCAGTGTGTTTAAAATCCAATGTTAATCACTCTGGTTTGTCTTCTGAAAGTGAAGTGAATCTAACTAACTCTGCTAAGTTTGATTCTTCTTCAGATCTTAAACTTAAGTATCTGTTAAAGATACACAGCGGCAAAGATAAAATTGTTGAACAACTTCCGGTCAAGATTTACACCGGTGAATCTTCGAAGTCAAATTTTCTTAAAGTTTCTGAAAATACTGGTCATTCTAATCAGAAAACAAATTCACAGAAAAATACCAAGTATTATCAGAAACAGGCAAGAACCGGACAGTTTTTCAAAAAGAAGAGTTCGCAAAAGTCTGATCATTCAAATTCAAGTTTCTTTAGAAATTCAGATATTCAATTTTCTCATACTCAAAGAAATTTGTTTTTTGCGTTTGAAAGAGAAGCTGATAGTTATAACATGCAATGGGTACCTAAACCCAAGTACAAGTGGGTACCAAAACCTGTTTTGAAATGGGTACCCAAGAGCGCTAACAAGTCTGGATCCAAATCTGTTTGGATACCAAAGACATCTTAAATTTTGCAGGTTATAAGTTTCTTATCATTTCAGATAAGGACCCGTTCTTCATTTCAATAGGCTCTTGATTACATCAGATCAAGACCCGTGTTTCAAATCAAAGTGGTTTCTAGTTAATTCAGACTAGAACCCGGACTTCAATGAACCAGAGTCAAAGGCTTTCAGTTACATCAGACTGAAACTCGAGCTTCCGTGACATATGGCTTCTAATCACTTCAGATTAGAACCCGAGTCTGAAAGACAAATATTTCTGGAATTCCTGCCCTGAATTCAACTCTGAAGCTGCATTGATTTAGAGGGAGTTTTATTTTTATAATTTTTTTGCTCCTGATTTCATTTCTATGAGTTGACTAACTGTGTGTGCTTATTTCCAGGGGGAGTTTCAGACGCACTTTGATGATGACATTTTTCAAAACTGTGTGTAATTTTTCACGAAAATATCTGATACACACATAAAAAGATTTTTTGAGCTGAAAAGCAAAATATTTTCATAATCTTCTGATTCTCTGAATCTCTCATTGCGATTAATTGATTTAATCTCTTTGATGTTCAAAATCTCATTACTTCTGAGATTCTCTTTAATATTCTCCCGTTCAAAGAATACTCTCATATTCTCCATGACCTAATTCTTTCATAACAAGTCTGATTCATTTCATATCTTATATCAGATTGTACATTTCATTCTGCTATCATTCCCAAAATTTATTCTGATTATCATCTCCGATTTCAAATGAGCTGAATTTCTTGGTATCCCATGAGCTGAAACGCTTAAGATTAATTCTGCTGACTCCGATTATGCACCAATCTGAGTGATAGGCATAAATATCGCTTCTATGGTCTAACCAGAACCGGAAGACCTACCCAAGGAGCAAACCATCTATAGTTTGTGTGGGTGAGGGTTCTTTAGGTTTATTAGTTGAGAAGTGTCAGTTATCACGGAATACTGACAGGGTCGAGCAGAGATAAAATGTAAATGAGAGGGATATTGATATTGAAAGGAGATGGTGGTGCATCAGATCATGCTTTTCGTATAAAGCTGACTGAATTTAATTCTGAAAAGTGAGCCGGAGGGAGCTAGGTTGAAAAATGCTGAGAGCTGAGAGTTGAGAAAGGATTTGAAGAAAAGATAATCCTATCATACACTGTGTCTGCTGGGTAATCCACATAATCTATCAAGCCCTAGGCGACTTGATATTGAAAAAGACGTCATGGACCCAGTGACGCATGCACTTAACCCCACCAGCTACTCAATTATCTTTCAAAAGATTTCTGTTTCAATAATCACGGAGATATAGCACATTTCTATCGATATATCATTTGGATATTATTGATATTGAAACAAGGAAGACAGTTGCTCCGGTCTCCAATTTCATTTGATGCACATTGTGTCTAGAGCTGATTATATACACTTTTAGGACACATCGAGTCTAACAGTCTGCGTGACTATAAACTGCTAGTCCAAAGTGACTAAGCCGGAACAAATAAGAGTGATTCTTTCATGATAAAGGATTTCACGATGACTATTTGGAAATCCTACCAGTGTTAACATCATGCCAGCGCTGAACGTAGGTCACATAGATTTTGTCTATTGTGTAAACAGGAATCCTATGTGGACCTGGATTTCACTAATGAATTTGTTTCATTTTCCTCAAGTCAAGTTGAAAAGCTTTGACTTTGTTTTGTAAAGAAAATGTATCAATTTGAGGGGGAGTGAGATAAATTTGTTTTGTATAGGGGGAGAGATATCAGTTTAAGGGGGAGAAAATCAATTTGTAATAATTTCTGAGTTGTAATTGTTGTTGTATTTCTTCTACTGTAATTTCATTAATGTTTCTGTAGTTTTTGCATGATGTTCATAATTTTTTTATGATCATCATGAGGGGGAGAAAAGCTGAATTTCAGAAACAACTGTTGAGTAGTTTGAAATCAACTGAAGACAATTGCTACATCATCTCAAGACAATTGATTAAGGGAGAGAATTAAAAAGCTATTCAGGATTCAAGGGGGAGTGTACTTACAAGAAAATACAAGAAAAGAGAAGATCAGAGAAGAAGTTATGTGAAGATCAGAGAGAGTCAAATAAAGAAAAGAAGAAGATTCAGAGATCAGAGAAAAGAAGAATATTCACGAAAAAGTCCCTGAAATGATCTTTTATCAGAAAATTGATTTCATCTCTAAGGGGGAGATTGTTAGGGACAATATTTGTAGAGCTGAAATGAATATTACTTTAATAATTGTGTTCATCTCTAAGGGGGAGAATGTTGGGAATAAATAATAGAGATGAAACAATTATATTGCATATATTTGTAAATACTCAATAGATTAGGGGTTATGTGTGCAAATACACAATACTTGTGTATTGTGTATAAATAGAAATGTATGCTACGCATGCTGCTATGAATCTCAGATAACACAAAAATACACGGCTGGATTTAGAGAGAAAGAAGGATTGCTTTGTAAGAAAGCCGAAATCTCCAATGTAATATTTTCTCTCTATAATCATTCAATAAATTGTGTTTAATTGTTAATTGTTCATATGAATTGTTCTATGTTGTATGAATTGCTAGAAATATGAATTCACATTTTAGTTTTTCCAAACAAAAAGACTACACACTATTTCGTATTTAGGAAAATCTTTAAAAACATAATAGTTCATAGTTTTTTCGTTCGGAGAAAAAAATAAAAGGGATTGGTTTCATTCGAAAAACTATAAAAAAGAATGATTTTTTTGTTTGGAAAAACTAAAAATTAGAATTATTCGTAGTTTTTTTCATTTGCAAAAAGTAATAATAGAATAGTTTGTATTTCTTTTCGTTTCTCAAAACAAAAAATTAGAATGGGTTTTGGTGCAAAAAAAAAAAAAAAAAAAAAAACGGATTGGTTTTCATAATATTTACGTTTAGAAAATGAAAGAACTTAAAACAAGAATGGTTTGTAACATTTTTTTGTTTGAAAAAACTAATAAAAGTTTAAGGTTCAAATTTTTTGGTTTGGAAAACTACAATATTTAATGTTTGTATTTTTTTTCATTTGGAAAAAATAAAAAATAAAATGGATTCTATTTTGATACAATTGTTTATAATAAAATAAATAAATAATTTGTAATTTTAATTAAAAAATGAATTAAAATAAACAAAAGTTAATAAACAAATAAATTAATATGTAAAAAGTTAAATTAATAATAATAATAATAAATAATAATAATAAGTAAAATAGAGTTAAATAAAAAAATCTACTTGAGGGACCAAAACTAAAATGAAAAACAAACTTGAATGACCAAAATGTTATTAAAGAAAAGGGTAAAATGGTCATTATAAAAGATTTAACCATTTCATGGTTAAAGTTAACAGCAGAGGGATCAATTTTGCAAGTAAACAGTGAAGATAAGGACCGTTTATGCAAAATTGAAACTACAAGGACCGTATCCAAAGTTTTATGTAAACCACAGGGACCATTTCTGTAATTTACTCTTATTATTATTATTATTATAAAAAACAACCCACAACAACCATCATCTGTCAACCTTCCTAAACCCTAAGCCGCCACCACCATCTCAAAGATCTGTCGCTGCCACCACCATCTCAAAGCTCCGCCGCCACCACCACCATCTCATAGCTTCGTTGCCACCACCACCACGACACTCCATTGTTGTCGCTGTGCTCGGCGGCCGAACAGTTACAGAGGAAGGGGGCCTTCGTCGATTAGGCTCCATTGCTACCACCACCATCTCAAAGCTCCGTCGCCACCACCACCATCTCATAGCTCCGTCGCAACCGCCACCACGACACTCCATTGTTGTTGCTGTGCTCGGCGGTCGAACAGTTGCAGAGGGAGGGGGCCTCCGTCGATCGGACTCCGTCGCCACCACCATCATCTCTAGTTGATCTTTACTCGTTGAGATGTAACGTTGAAGAAGGGTTTTGAATGTGTTCGTCGATTGTAGGACGCGAGCATCGGAGCGATCTGGTGGTAAGTGTTGAATAAGGGTTTTAAATCCATGGCCTAAAACTTAATTAGTTGTTGATTTGGTGGATGATATGATTAAGCCATAAATTTTGAAATCTGAATGTGTTCGTCAGCCGCATATCGATTCCGGTTTTAAGCCACAAAATTTGAAATTAGAATGTGTTCGCCGGTTTGGTACCAGATTTCAAAATTTTCCTATACAGGTTTGTTTATGGTCTAGATTTGGGTTTTGGATCTCAAAGTTTCTTGATTTCAAATTGGTTGTCTGGATTTCGATTTCTCCATGTTTAGATGTAACGTTGCTTAGTACGAAATCATTTTAAAATGGTGGTTTCCGTTGTCCATATCTCGTTTTTTAGATTGAAAGTTATAGTTGTTGGATGAATGTTCCATTTGTTTTTGGGTTTTCATTCCTTGGTTGAGGCTCCAGATTTGAATGTTGTGAAAATGATATGAAATCTGGATTTGTTATCAATTAGGGATTTAGGTTGAATTTGTGTTCAAGACCTTGATTAGGATTTTGGATATCGTTAGATTAAGAATCTGAGTTGCATTTAAGAACGATTCAAATGGGTTTCAGAACATTGTTGGACCTTGATGAAGTTTGGAACACGATGAAGTTGGATGAACATTGTAATAATAATAATAATAATAATAATAATAATAATAATAATAATAATAATAATAATAATAATAATAATAATAATAATTGCAAAAAAAAAGTTATTTATCCTTAAAAAGACTAAAATGTCCTTGATTTAACAGAGATATTTAATGGATTCTGTTAGAATGGACCTTAATTGCAACTTTTCGATACATAAAACACCCAAATTGTAACTTTTTTGAAAAAATGACGATAACTGCAATTTGGGGTTGGTTGAAGGACCATCTATGCAATTAACTCTTATTTATTTGATTGAAGGTTATAAAATTTTATGATTAAATTGTTCTAATATTTGAAAATCACGGTTGCCCGTACAAAAAGCCACAAGTTGCACAAACAAAAGATCATTAAAAATTTACACTACGAAACAAAATTATTGGCAAAAAAACCGGTGGCACATGCCACCCTGGGCAACCACTTTGGTCCGCCCATGATTTTTCCAAAGATATAGCAACCTAGACTTGCAGTTGGTCCTCGACTCCTCGTGAAGTAGTGTGAACTGTGAATCGGGAATGTTTATGCAACGAAATAAGTTTTAACGTGTTTTATGTAATCACATTTAAATTTTTATTAAGTCATGCAAACATAGTTTATACATCAAAATAAGCTTTAATAAATCTAATGCAACAACGTTTAAATTTTTTTATGCAGATATATTTGAACTTGTTACCAAAATACAACAATATGTCTAAAATTTAGTTTCATGACGAGATTAATTTCTAAATTCTAATGAGGTCTTGTTGCATATCTAATAAAAATGCCAATTCATTAATTGCACATAATCGATAAAGAATATATAGTTTAAGTACATTAGAAAGTAATTAACATAATAAATAAATGGTATAATAATTTCCACTGACTTATTAATTAATTCAAAAACTTTCTAATCAAAATTGAAAAAATAAATCCCAAATGGTATCATATTCTTTGCCTGATAAAACAGGGTGTTTTTTTATCATTAAATATGCTTATTTGATTATTAAGTAACAATTATTAATAATTGATTATTAGCGATAAGTGGTATCTCTACTATAATTTCTTTGAAACTGGTTAGACAAAATATGAAAGCGGCCCAGGATCGTCAGAAGAGTTATTACGATAGAAGGCACAAACCAATCAGCTTTGAGGTAAATGATTGGATGTATCTGAAAGTATCACCAATGAGAGGTGTTACTCGTTTCGTGAAGAGAGGCAAGCTGGCTCCGAGATTTGTTGGGCCATTTAAGATAATAGAAAAAGTTGGAGACCAGTCTTACCGTTTAGAGTTGCCGGAAGAAATGTCGGGCATACACCCGGTGTTCCATGTGGGGAACCTTAGAAAGTCATTCACAACCGAAAACGAAGATTGGGCAGACCACACTGAGCTGCAGATTGATGAAAGGCTCTGGTATGTCGAATAGCCGGAGTGTGTGTTAGACACAAAAGTGAAGAAATTAAGAAGCAAAGAGATAGAGATGGTGCTGGTACGTTGGAAGCATCATAAGGGAGCGAATCATACTTGGGAAACAAAGGCAGAGATGATGAAGAAATATCCGAAACTGTTCGAATCCGAGTAACTTCGAGGACGAAGTTGAGCGTGGTGGAGCCCATGCTGTAACATCCTCGGATTTAAAGTATTATATTTGAAGTTTATTAAGTTTAAATTTGTAATTTAAGTTGAATTATGAAAGTTGGTACGAAATTTGGATTAATTATAAAGTTTGTTGTTTTATTTGGAAATTTAGAAATTTCAATTTATTTAAGTGAGAATAATTATTAAATTATTAAGGATAATAAATAAAAGATAGAATTCTTTTATTTTTAAAATCAGTATTAAATGGGATCTGATGAGTTGAGGGACTAAAGGTGTTAAAATGGAGAATTTTGAAATAAAAGACCAAAGGTCTTCCATTTTCAACCATCACTCTCTCTCACTAGAACTCTCATCTCTCGGCTCTCTCTCTCTCTAAAATCAAGATCATAAAAGCTTGGATTTTGAAGCTAAAAATCTGGATTAAGGTTGTTTGGGAGGAACAAGAACATCTGCTATCATCGAATTAAGGTAAACATTCTTTAAATTTCGAATTTAGAAGCATTTTGGGTTCGGTTTTGATAAAATCCGAATCATGGGATTTGGGGTTGCAAATGTTCATGCATGTATGATGTTATTGTGGAATAGTTCAAATCTAGTGTATGAGATGCTATATGTTAAATTTCAGCTTTTGATTCGCACCATAAGCATGATTTTGGAACTTTGTGTGTGTTCTTAGTGTGTGTGTTCGACGGGTAGAACAAAATGAGCAAAAATGGGTTTAAATTAGTATGTAAATGTGCTAAATTAGTGATTAGAAATGGTCGGAGATAAGTGTATTTATGTTGGCAAGAATTATTTCGAACATTGAATAAATATGGAAATGACTTAGGAATTAAATCTGGAAAATTTTGTGAACTACAAGAATAAACTCGAATGGTTCAAATTCAAGAAAGGTTCGAGTTTAGTTAAACTCGAAATGGGCACCATTCGAATCTAGGCTTAATTCGAATTTAGCATGTAATCCGAAATGGCTTTTGAACCGAAATATGATAATCAGAGATGACAAAATTATTTCTAAGTATTGGAATTCGGATGGGGGTCCGAATTCGGTTGGGGACCGAATTCGGATATGGTCCGAATTTAGCCTGTGGTCCGAACTCATCATGTTTCGAATCTATTAAATGGTTCGAATTTAACTATGGTTCGAATTTGACAATAATTCGAATTTGTATTGGTCCGAAATTGCAATGGTCCGAATTGGGATGCATGTGGGATCCGAACTGGGGGTCCGAATTCGGGTGGGGTCTGAATTCGGACATAGATCCGAAATGGGGACCAAATTTCACAAGAATTATAAAATTATGTTTTATGAAATTAAACAAGTTATTGACACAATGTGTTGTTACAACTGATTTAACAGGTCCCTTGTGGTGTTGTTAAACCCACAGTGGGGTACTTTGTGGATCCGGTTGAAATTCCGAGAAGAAATAATATTGCTTAAAGATTAATAACGCACCCACTGTGAGTACCTTTGATTTTAACATTGCTGCATCTGCATTATGTTTGCATTGCCTGCTGAGGCATGTTGTTTCATATTCGTTTGGCACTCTTCTAACATGCGTATATATGTTGATGCACATTCATACTTGTTGCATGTCCGTTCATTTGTTGTGCATCCTTTCGATGGACCTGCGTGGTCGCATCTGTACTCTGATGTTACTGTGCTATATGACCAAGAGTTTGACACCTCTGTGGTCAGGATAGACAGTAAGTCATCCCCGATGTAATGTCTGCCTCAGATGGTTGGTTTTCTTATGCCGAGTGTCAGCTCGAAGGAGCTGCGGCTCGGGTTTGCGTACTTGGAGTACGTGTGGAGTATACGGTATGTGTTACCGCGGTTACTCCGGGTGGCATCATAATGATTTGTAGAATGTGTAAAATCATATGGTATTCACTAAGCTTTAGCTTACCCCTTCAGTTGTTATATTTTTACAGGAAAAGGGAAATCCGCTGCGGGACCGTCTAGCTAGGACGTTTATTGAAGTATTTGAAGATTTCCACTGTTTTAACTTGGTATTTGTTTTATGGAATCAATGTTGTAATAAATTTGGGGATGATGTAATACTTTTGGATTTGTAGACTTAGATGTGTAACCTATGTAGCACCGTAGGGTGTTTGTCAGATTTGTATTATTTTATTTTGTGTTTTATGCTTCCGCACTTTAATTAAGATATCAGATCATTATGTTATCTGTTTGTTGGTGAATAATCCTGGGTGAATGGTAATTGGTGGTTAATGTGGCAAGGGTGTCACAACTTATGGTATCAGAGCAGTAGTTTGAGATTCAAGTGTCCGTGAGGTCTTGGTCTCAAACATTAAGTGTTGACATGTAGTGATTCTAAGTAATGATCTGAACTAAGATAGGTTACGATCTAGTAATCATAAGAATATTGACTATCATACGGGACAATTGGGTGGTGTCTATAAATAAATGACATGTTACTAAATAAGTTATATGTTTCATATTTCAGAACATGTCTGGAGGAGGAATGACACCCGAAGAAACAAGGGAAATGATGCTAGCCTTGATGGCTGAGCAAAATCAGATGATTCAAGATCAGTTTCGGGCTCGAGATGAGGCCGAAGCTAAGCGAAGGGAAGATAAGAGGAAGAATAAGGAAAAAGAGGGAGGAAACAATGATGAGCAAGATGACAACACTGGGTCATCTAATAAGCCCAGGGGTTGTCGTTTCAAGGATTTTAAGGGAAATGGAGCGGTTGAATTCAATGGACTGGGTGATGCTGTTGCCGCTCTGGAATGGATAACAGCCACTGAACGGACATTCCGAATCAGCGATTGTGCTGAGAAGGATATGGTCCGGTTCGCTACTGCAATGTTCACCAAAGATGCAGTTATGTGGTGGAATTCGATGGTGAATGCCTTAACAATGGAGAAGGTTGCTGTAATGAAATGGGCTGAGTTTACTGAAATTTTCACTCAACAATACTGTCCGGCAGCCGAAGATTGGAGGCTAAGTTCATGACGTTGATACAGGGGACTAAGTCTGTGTCCCAGTATGCTGTAGAGTTTACGATGCTGAGTTTGTTCGCCCCTCATCAAGTGGATACCGAGGAAAGGAAAGTGACCAGGTTTGAGGCTGGTCTTGATCTGGAAATTCGAAGGGTGATGAGCAATGTACGCTACCCCACATTTGTTGGTCTACTGGAAGCCGCCAGAAATGTGGAACAGATTCTAAGTATGTCTGGATATGTGATGGGGTCTGCTGCTGCTTCAGCTAACCCAACTCAACCTTCACCACCGAAACGTGAACGCGAAGGAGGTTATTCTGGTTCTTCACGATCATCGCAGTACTCGCCGCAACAGTCCTTCCGTCGACAGTCTAGTTCTTCTGGTGGTGCACGTGCTTACTCCATCAACACCGAGCCGCAGTATTGTAATAAGTGCCATCTAGAACACTTCGGCAAGTGCACAAACGGGCGTGCATGTTTTTGCTGTGGAGAGTTGGGCCATTACCAGCATGAATGTCCACGAAGAGCTGATGCTTGCCATAAGTGTGGAGTATGGGGGCACTATAGTCGGAATTGTCGAAAGAATGCTCCAGCAGCTGCTGCTCCATCGACAACACGATCATCTGGAGGATCTAGTGGTGGTTCAGTCAACCGCCGGAACCAGCCACAAAGGGCACCAGCTCGTGCATTCCAGATTACTGCAGAGGAGGCTAGGGAAAACCCGGAGGTGGTCACGGGTATGTTTATTGTAAACTCTTTACCTGCAAGAGTGTTATTTGACTCGGGTGCCAATAGATCGTTTGTATCTACTATGTTTGCACAACAACTTGCCATGCCTTTGTCTAAGCTATCTGTTGTACTATATATTGAAACTGCTAGTAATACTCTAGTCAAAGTAGATCATGTATACCGTAACTGCACCTTAGTGATTGAAGATGTAGTCTTCAATTTGGACTTGATTCCGATCGAGTTCAGTGAATTTGATGTAATTATCGGGATGGATTGGTTGATACAGAACGAAGCCCACATAGTATGTAAGAAGCGGATGATAAAGATAACTACTCTGGAAGGGCGTGAGATCTGTATTTACGGGGATGGGAGAAGCGGGGATCTATGTTTGTTGACCATTGCAAAAGCCCGGAAGCTTGTTGCAAAGGGTTGTGACGCCTACCTGGCATATGCTATTAATGCCAAGGCTGAGAAGAAGACTTTGGCCGATGTGCCTGTTGTATCACTGTTCCCGGATGTGTTTCCGGAAGACTTGTCTGGCGTGCCGCCTGAGAGACAAGTGGAATTTCGCATTGACTTGATCCCTGGAGCTGCACCGGTAGCTCGTTCTCCTTATCGCCTTGCTCCTACTGAGATGAAAGAGATGATGACACAACTCCAGGAGTTGTTGGATAAGGGCTTCATTCGACCAAGTTCATCGCCGTGGGGAGCTCCGGTATTGTTTGTGAAGAAGAAAGATGGCACCATGAGAATGTGCATCGATTACCGGGAGCTGAATAAATTGACAATAAAGAACAAGTATCCATTGTCAAGGATAGATGACTTGTTTGATCAATTACACGGGGCGTGTGTCTTTTCTAAGATTGACTTGAGGTCGGGATATCATCAATTAAAAGTTCGAGAGGAAGATGTGCCTAAGACAGCTTTTAGGACACGTTACGGGCATTACGAGTTCTTGGTTATGCCTTTTGGGTTAACCAATGCCCCGGCTGTTTTTATGGATTTAATGAACCGAGTTTGTAGACCGATGCTAGATAAGTCGGTGATTGTGTTCATCGACGATATTTTGGTGTATTCAAAGTCTGAGGTCGAACATGCTGATCATTTAAAGGAATTGCTGGAACTGCTTAGAAAAGAGAAGTTGTATGCCAAGTTCTCAAAATGTGAGTTTTGGCTGCAACAGATTCAATTTTTGGGGCATGTGATTTCGGGAGCCGGAATTGCTGTAGATCCGGCTAAGGTAGAAGCGGTAAGGAATTGGGAGCCGCCTCGTTCAGCTACAGAAGTCAGAAGTTTCCTTGGGCTGGCGGGCTATTATAGAAGGTTTATCAAGGATTTTTCAAAGATTGCAGTTCCTTTGACTACATTAACGAAGAAGAATGCACAGTTTATTTGGGAAACCGTGCAGCAAGAAGCATTTGAGATCTTGAAGAAAACACTAAGTGAAGCACCGATACTTGCTCTACCGGAGGGCAATGAAGATTTTGTGGTTTACACGGATGCTTCGAGGTTGGGACTTGGTGCAGTATTGATGCAACGTGGAAAGGTAATCGCGTATGCCTCAAGACAACTTAAGCAGCATGAAAAGAACTACTCAACCCATGATCTTGAGTTGACAGCTGTCACTTTTGCTTTGAAGTTATGGAGACACTATCTGTACGGTACTAAGTGTCAGTTATACACGGATCATAAAAGCCTGAAGTACATCTTTAGCCAGAATGAACTTAACATGAGGCAGAGACGTTCGATGGAACTAATAAAGGATTATGACTGTGAGATCCTTTACCATCCTGGAAAGGCTAACGTGGTAGCCGATGCTTTGAGTCGCAAAGCATATGCCAAGGATTGTTGTTATATGCTGACGTCTACTATGTTGACCTCCACGATTATTGATGATGTCAAGGCCGCTCAAGAGGAAGCCTTGAAAGATGAAAATGTTGGTGATGAGGACATAAGGGTGCAAATGAAGAATATGGATACTAGTGAGTCGGGTTTGAAAGGAATTTACGGAAGAATCTGGGTGCCAAAGTATGGAGGCATGAGAAATGTGATAATAGAAGAAGCTCACCAATCAAAATTTTCTGTACATCCTGGGAGCACAAAGATGGTACAACGAGCTGAAAGCAGACTTTTGGTGGCCGGGATTAAAGAAAGACATAGGTCAGTACGTGGAGAGATGCAGAACTTGTCGGTTAGTGAAAGCCGAACATCAACAACCATATGGTAGTCTGCAACCGCTTCCCATTCCGGAATGGAAGTGGGAGCATATCACTATGGACTTTGTCACAAAGTTGCCGAAAACTAGGCGTCAACACGATGCAATTTGGGTGATAGTTGATCGGTTAACTAAGTCCGCACACTTTATACCGATTCGGGAAAGCTATTCATTAGAGAAGTTAGCTCACATTTACATGGACGACATCGTCGCTAGACATGGAGTACCGAAGTCCATTGTATCGGACCGGGACAGCCGATTTACTTCCAATTTTTGGTCGGCATTGCAAGAAGGATTGGGAACGAGAATAGCTATGAGTACAGCTTACCGTCCACAAACTGATGGTCAGAGTGAGCGAACCATCCTAACGCTTGAAGATATGATGCGGTCGTGTGTGTTAGACCTTGGTGGTAATTGGGATGACCATTTACCATTGATAGAGTTTTCGTATAATAACAGTTATCACGCGACTATAAAGAAAGCGTCGTTTGAGGCATTATATGGGAGAAGGTGTAGGACTCCTACATGTTGGAGGGAAACCGGTGAAACGCCGATTGCTGGGCCAGCAATGTTGCAAGAAACGAATGAGAAGATACAACTGGTTAGACAAAATATGAAAGCGGCCCAGGATCGTCAGAAGAGTTATTACGATAGAAGGCACAAACCAATCAGCTTTGAGGTAAATGATTGGGTGTATCTGAAAGTATCACCAATGAGGGGTGTTACTCGTTTCGTGAAGAGAAGCAAGCTGGCTCCGAGATTTGTTGGGCCATTTAAGATAATAGAAAAAGTTGGAGACCAGTCTTACTGTTTAGAGTTGCCGGAAGAAATGTCGGGCATACACCCGGTGTTCCATGTGGGGAACCTTAGAAAGTCATTCACAACCGAAAACGAAGATTGGGCAGACCACACTGAGCTGCAGATTGATGAAAGGCTCCGGTATGTCGAAGAGCCGGAGTGTGTGTTAGACACAAAAGTGAAGAAATTAAGAAGCAAAGAGATAGAGATGGTGCTGGTACGTTGGAAGCATCATAAGGGAGCGAATCATACTTGGGAAACAAAGGCAGAGATGATGAAGAAATATCCGAAACTGTTCGAATCCGAGTAACTTCGAGGACGAAGTTGAGCGTGGTGGAGCCCATGCTGTAACATCCTCGGATTTAAAGTATTATATTTGAAGTTTATTAAGTTCAAATTTGTAATTTAAGTTGAATTATGAAAGTTGGTACGGAATTTGGATTAATTATAAAGTTTGTTGTATTATTTGGAAATTTAGAAATTTCAATTTATTTAAATGAGAATAATTATTAAATTATTAAGGATAATAAATAAAAGATAGAATTCTTTTATTTTTAAAATCAGTATTAAATGGGATTTGATGAGTTGAAGGACTAAAGGTGTTAAAATGGGGAATTTTGAAATAAAAGACCAAAGGTCTTCCATTTTCAACCATCACTCTCTCTCACTAGAACTCTCATCTCTCGGCTCTCTCTCTCTCTCTAAAATCAAGATCATAAAAGCTTGGATTTTGAAGCTAAAAATCTGGATTAAGGTTGTTTGGGAGGAACCAGAACATCTGCTATCATCGAATTAAGGTAAACATTCTTTAAATTTCGAATTTAGAAGCATTTTGGGTTCGGTTTTGATAAAATCCGAATCATGGGATTTGGGGTTGCAAATGTTCATGCATGTATGATGTTATTGTGGAATAGTTCAAATCTAGTGTATGAGATGCTATATGTTAAATTTCAGCTTTTGATTCGCACCATAAGCATGATTTTGGAACTTTGTGTGTGTTCTTAGTGTGTGTGTTCGACGGGTAGAACAAAATGAGCAAAAATGGGTTTAAATTAGTATGTAAATGTGCTAAATTAGTGATTAGAAATGGTCGGAGATAAGTGTATTTATGTTGGCAAGAATTATTTCGAACATTGAATAAATATGGAAATGACTTAGGAATTAAATCTGGAAAATTTTGTGAACTACAAGAATAAACTCGAATGGTTCAAATTCAAGAAAGGTTCGAGTTTAGTTAAACTCGAAATGGGCACCATTCGAATCTAGGCTTAATTCGAATTTAGCATGTAATCCGAAATGGCTTTTGAACCGAAATATGATAATCAGAAATGACAAAATTATTTCTAAGTATTGGAATTCGGATGGGGGTCCGAATTCAGTTGGGGACCGAATTCGGATATGGTCCGAATTTAGCCTGTGGTCCGAACTCATCATGTTTCGAATCTATTAAATTGTTCGAATTTAACTTTGGTTCGAATTTGACAATAATTCAAATTTGTATTGGTCCGAAATTGCAATGGTCCGAATTGGGATGCATGTGGGATCCGAACTGGGGATCCGAATTCGGGTGGGGTCTGAATTCGGACATAGATCCGAAATGGGGACCAAATTTCACAAGAATTATAAAATTATGTTTTATTAAATTAAACAAGTTATTGACACAATGTGTTGTTACAACTGATTTAACAGGTCCCTTGTGGTGTTGTTAAACCCACAGTGGGGTACTTTGTGGATCCGGTTGAAATTCCGAGGAGAAATAATATTGCTTAAAGATTAATAACGCACCCACTGTGAGTACCTTTGATTTTAACATTGCTGCATCTGCATTATGTTTGCATTGCCTGCTGAGGCATGTTGTTTCATATTCGTTTGGCACTCTTCTAACATGCGTATATATGTTGATGCACATTCATACTTGTTGCATGTCCGTTCATTTGTTGTGCATCCTTTCGATGGACCTGCGTGGTCGCATCTGTACTCTGATGTTACTGTGCTATATGACCAAGAGTTTGACACCTCTGTGGTCAGGATAGACAGTAAGTCATCCCCGATGTAATGTCTGCCTCAGATGGTTGGTTTTCTTATGCCGAGTGTCAGCTCGAAGGAGCTGCGGCTCGGGTTTGCGTACTTGGAGTACGTGTGGAGTATACGGTATGTGTTACCGCGGTTACTCTGGGTGGCATCATAATGATTTGTAGAATGTGTAAAATCATATGGTATTCACTAAGCTTTAGCTTACCCCTTCATTTGTTATATTTTTACAGGAAAAGGGAAATCCGCTGCGGGACCGTCTAGCTAAGACGCTTATTGAAGTATTTGAAGATTTCCACTGTTTTAACTTGGTATTTGTTTTATGGAATCAATGTTGTAATAAATTTGGGGATGATGTAATACTTTTGGATTTGTAGACTTAGATGTGTAACCTATGTAGCACCGTAGGGTGTTTGTCAGATTTGTATTATTTTATTTTGTGTTTTATGCTTCCGCACTTTAATTAAGATATCAGATCATTATGTTATCTGTTTGTTGGTGAATAATCCTGGGTGAATGGTAATTGGTGGTTAATGTGGCAAGGGTGTCACAACTTATGGTATCAGAGCAGTAGTTTGAGATTCAAGTGTCCGTGAGGTCTTGGTCTCAAACATTAAGTGTTGACATGTAGTGATTCTAAGTAATGATCTGAACTAAGATAGGTTACGATCTAGTAATCATAAGAATATTGACTGTCATACGGGACAATTGGGTGGTGTCTATAAATAAATGACATGTTACTAAATAAGTTATATGTTTCATATTTTAGAACATGTCTGGAGGAGGAATGACACCCGAAGAAACAAGGGAAATGATGCTAGCCTTGATGGCTGAGCAAAATCAGATGATTCAAGATCAGTTTCGGGCTCAAGATGAGGCCGAAGCTAAGCGAAGGGAAGATAAGAGGAAGAATAAGGAAAAAGAGGGAGGAAACAATGATGAGCAAGATGACAACACTGGGTCATCTAATAAGCCCAGGGGTTGTCGTTTCAAGGATTTTAAGGGAAATGGAGCGGTTGAATTCAATGGACTGGGTGATGCTGTTGCCGCTCTGGAATGGATAACAGCCACTGAACGGACATTCCGAATCAGCGATTGTGCTGAGAAGGATATGGTCCGGTTCGCTACTGCAATGTTCACCAAAGATGCAGTTATGTGGTGGAATTCGATGGTGAATGCCTTAACAATGGAGAAGGTTGCTGTAATGAAATGGGCTGAGTTTACTGAAATTTTCACTCAACAATACTGTCCGGCAGCCGAAGATTGGAGGCTAAGTTCATGACGTTGATACAGGGGACTAAGTCTGTGTCCCAGTATGCTGTAGAGTTTACGATGCTGAGTTTGTTCGCCCCTCATCAAGTGGATACCGAGGAAAGGAAAGTGACCAGGTTTGAGGCTGGTCTTGATCTGGAAATTCGAAGGGTGATGAGCAATGTACGCTACCCCACATTTGTTGGTCTACTGGAAGCCGCCAGAAATGTGGAACAGATTCTAAGTATGTCTGGATATGTGATGGGGTCTGCTGCTGCTTCAGCTAACCCAACTCAACCTTCACCACCGAAACGTGAACGCGAAGGAGGTTATTCTGGTTCTTCACGATCATCGCAGTACTCGCCGCAACAGTCCTTCCGTCGACAGTCTAGTTCTTCTGGTGGTGCACGTGCTTACTCCATCAACACCGAGCCGCAGTATTGTAATAAGTGCCATCTAGAACACTTCGGCAAGTGCACAAACGGGCGTGCATGTTTTTGCTGTGGAGAGTTGGGCCATTACCAGCATGAATGTCCACGAAGAGCTGATGCTTGCCATAAGTGTGGAGTATGGGGGCACTATAGTCGGAATTGTCGAAAGAATGCTCCAGCAGCTGCTGCTCCATCGACAACACGATCATCTGGAGGATCTAGTGGTGGTTCAGTCAACCGCCGGAACCAGCCACAAAGGGCACCAGCTCGTGCATTCCAGATTACTGCAGAGGAGGCTAGGGAAAACCCGGAGGTGGTCACGGGTATGTTTATTGTAAACTCTTTACCTGCAAGAGTGTTATTTGACTCGGGTGCCAATAGATCGTTTGTATCTACTATGTTTGCACAACAACTTGCCATGCCTTTGTCTAAGCTATCTGTTGTACTATATATTGAAACTGCTAGTAATACTCTAGTCAAAGTAGATCATGTATACCGTAACTGCACCTTAGTGATTGAAGATGTAGTCTTCAATTTGGACTTGATTCCGATCGAGTTCAGTGAATTTGATGTAATTATCGGGATGGATTGGTTGATACAGAACGAAGCCCACATAGTATGTAAGAAGCGGATGATAAAGATAACTACTCTGGAAGGGCGTGAGATCTGTATTTACGGGGATGGGAGAAGCGGGGATCTATGTTTGTTGACCATTGCAAAAGCCCGGAAGCTTGTTGCAAAGGGTTGTGACGCCTACCTGGCATATGCTATTAATGCCAAGGCTGAGAAGAAGACTTTGGCCGATGTGCCTGTTGTATCACTGTTCCCGGATGTGTTTCCGGAAGACTTGTCTGGCGTGCCGCCTGAGAGACAAGTGGAATTTCGCATTGACTTGATCCCTGGAGCTGCACCGGTAGCTCGTTCTCCTTATCGCCTTGCTCCTACTGAGATGAAAGAGATGATGACACAACTCCAGGAGTTGTTGGATAAGGGCTTCATTCGACCAAGTTCATCGCCGTGGGGAGCTCCGGTATTGTTTGTGAAGAAGAAAGATGGCACCATGAGAATGTGCATCGATTACCGGGAGCTGAATAAATTGACAATAAAGAACAAGTATCCATTGTCAAGGATAGATGACTTGTTTGATCAATTACACGGGGCGTGTGTCTTTTCTAAGATTGACTTGAGGTCGGGATATCATCAATTAAAAGTTCGAGAGGAAGATGTGCCTAAGACAGCTTTTAGGACACGTTACGGGCATTACGAGTTCTTGGTTATGCCTTTTGGGTTAACCAATGCCCCGGCTGTTTTTATGGATTTAATGAACCGAGTTTGTAGACCGATGCTAGATAAGTCGGTGATTGTGTTCATCGACGATATTTTGGTGTATTCAAAGTCTGAGGTCGAACATGCTGATCATTTAAAGGAATTGCTGGAACTGCTTAGAAAAAAGAAGTTGTATGCCAAGTTCTCAAAATGTGAGTTTTGGCTGCAACAGATTCAATTTTTGGGGCATGTGATTTCGGGAGCCGGAATTGCTGTAGATCCGGCTAAGGTAGAAGCGGTAAGGAATTGGGAGCCGCCTCGTTCAGCTACAGAAGTCAGAAGTTTCCTTGGGCTGGCGGGCTATTATAGAAGGTTTATCAAGGATTTTTCAAAGATTGCAGTTCCTTTGACTACATTAACGAAGAAGAATGCACAGTTTATTTGGGAAACCGTGCAGCAAGAAGCATATGAGATCTTGAAGAAAACACTAAGTGAAGCACCGATACTTGCTCTACCGGAGGGCAATGAAGATTTTGTGGTTTACACGGATGCTTCGAGGTTGGGACTTGGTGCAGTATTGATGCAACGTGGAAAGGTAATCGCGTATGCCTCAAGACAACTTAAGCAGCATGAAAAAAACTACTCAACCCATGATCTTGAGTTGACAGCTGTCACTTTTGCTTTGAAGTTATGGAGACACTACCTGTACGGTACTAAGTGTCAGTTATACACGGATCATAAAAGCCTGAAGTACATCTTTAGCCAGAAAGAACTTAACATGAGGCAGAGACGTTCGATGGAACTAATAAATGATTATGACTGTGAGATCCTTTACCATCCTGGAAAGGCTAACGTGGTAGCCGATGCTTTGAGTCGCAAAGCATATGCCAAGGATTGTTGTTATATGCTGACGTCTACTATGTTGACCTCCACGATTATTGATGATGTCAAGGCCGCTCAAGAGGAAGCCTTGAAAGATGAAAATGTTGGTGATGAGGACATAAGGGTGCAAATGAAGAATATGGATACTAGTGAATCGGGTTTGAAAGGAATTTACGGAAGAATCTGGGTGCCAAAGTATGGAGGCATGAGAAATGTGATAATAGAAGAAGCTCACCAATCAAAATTTTCTGTACATCCTGGGAGCACAAAGATGTACAACGAGCTGAAAGCAGACTTTTGGTGGCCGGGATTAAAGAAAGACATAGGTCAGTACGTGGAGAGATGCAGAACTTGTCGGTTAGTGAAAGCCGAACATCAACAACCATATGGTAGTCTGCAACCGCTTCCCATTCCGGAATGGAAGTGGGAGCATATCACTATGGACTTTGTCACAAAGTTGCCGAAAACTAGGCGTCAACACGATGCAATTTGGGTGATAGTTGATCGGTTAACTAAGTCCGCACACTTTATACCGATTCGGGAAAGCTATTCATTAGAGAAGTTAGCTCACATTTACATGGACGAGATCGTCGCTAGACATGGAGTACCGAAGTCCATTGTATCGGACCGGGACAGCCGATTTACTTCCAATTTTTGGTCGGCATTGCAAGAAGGATCGAGAACGAGAATAGCTATGAGTACAGCTTACCGTCCACAAACTGATGGTCAGAGTGAGCGAACCATCCTAACGCTTGAAGATATGATGCGGTCGTGTGTGTTAGACCTTGGTGGTAATTAGGATGACCATTTACCATTGATAGAGTTTTCGTATAATAACAGTTATCACGCGACTATAAAGAAAGCGTCGTTTGAGGCATTATATGGGAGAAGGTGTAGGACTCCTACATGTTGGAGGGAAACCGGTGAAACGCCGATTGCTGGGCCAGCATTGTTGCAAGAAACGAATGAGAAGATACAACTGGTTAGACAAAATATGAAAGCGGCCCAGGATCGTCAGAAGAGTTATTACGATAGAAGGCACAAACCAATCAGCTTTGATGTAAATGATCGGGTGTATCTGAAAGTATCACCAATGAGGGGTGTTACTCGTTTCGTGAAGAGAAGCAAGCTGGCTCCGATATTTGTTGGGCCATTTAATATAATAGAAAAAGTTGGAGACCAGTCTTACTGTTTAGAGTTGCCGGAAGAAATGTCGGGCATACAACTGGTGTTCCATGTGGGGAACCTTAGAAAGTCATTCACAACCGAAAACGAAGATTGGGCAGACCACACTGAGCTGCAGATTGATGAAAGGCTCCGGTATGTCGAAGAGCCGGAGTGTGTGTTAGACACAAAAGTGAAGAAATTAAGAAGCAAAGAGATAGAGATGGTGCTGGTACGTTGGAAGCATCATAAGGGAGTGAATCATACTTGGGAAACAAAGGCAGAGATGATGAAGAAATATCCGAAACTGTTCGAATCCGAGTAACTTCGAGGACGAAGTTGAGCGTGGTGGAGCCCATGCTGTAACATCCTCGGATTTAAAGTATTATATTTGAAGTTTATTAAGTTTAAATTTGTAATTTAAGTTGAATTATGAAAGTTGGTACGGAATTTGGATTAATTATAAAGTTTGTTGTATTATTTGGAAATTTAGAAATTTCAATTTATTTAAGTGAGAATAATTATTAAATTATTAAGGATAATAAATAAAAGATAGAATTCTTTTATTTTAATATCAGTATTAAATGGGATCTGATGAGTTGAAGGACTAAAGGTGTTAAAATGGGGAATTTTGAAATAAAAGACCAAAGGTCTTCCATTTTCAACAATCACTCTCTCTCACTAGAACTCTCATCTCTCGGCTCTCTCTCTCTCTAAAATCAAGATCATAAAAGCTTGGATTTTGAAGCTAAAAATCTGGATTAAGGTTGTTTGGGAGGAACAAGAACATCTGCTATCATCGAATTAAGGTAAACATTCTTTAAATTTCGAATTTAGAAGCATTTTGGGTTCGGTTTTGATAAAATCCGAATCATGGGATTTGGGGTTGCAAATGTTCATGCATGTATGATGTTATTGTGGAATAGTTCAAATCTAGTGTATGAGATGCTATATGTTAAATTTCAGCTTTTGATTCGCACCATAAGCATGATTTTGGAACTTTGTGTGTGTTCTTAGTGTGTGTGTTCGACGGGTAGAACAAAATGAGCAAAAATGGGTTTAAATTAGTATGTAAATGTGCTAAATTAGTGATTAGAAATGGTCGGAGATAAGTGTATTTATGTTGGCAAGAATTATTTCGAACATTGAATAAATATGGAAATGACTTAGGAATTAAATCTGGAAAATTTTGTGAACTACAAGAATAAACTCGAATGGTTCAAATTCAAGAAAGGTTCGAGTTTAGTTAAACTCGAAATGGGCACCATTCGAATCTAGGCTTAATTCGAATTTAGCATGTAATCCGAAATGGCTTTTGAACCGAAATATGATAATCAGAAATGACAAAATTATTTCTAAGTATTGGAATTCGGATGGGGGTCCGAATTCGGTTGGGGACCGAATTCGGATATGGTCCGAATTTAGCATGTGGTCCGAACTCATCATGTTTCGAATCTATTAAATGGTTCGAATTTAACTATGGTTCGAATTTGACAATAATTCGAATTTGTATTGGTCCCAAATTGCAATGGTCCGAATTGGGATGCATGTGGGATCCGAACTGGGGGTCCGAATTCGGGTGGGGTCTGAATTCGGACATAGATCCGAAATGGGGACCAAATTTCACAAGAATTATAAAATTATGTTTTATGAAATTAAACAAGTTATTGACACAATGTGTTGTTACAACTGATTTAACAGGTCCTTTGTGGTGTTGTTAAACCCACAGTGGGGTACTTTGTGGATCCGGTTGAAATTCCGAGGAGAAATAATATTGCTTAAAGATTAATAACGCACCCACTGTGAGTACCTTTGATTTTAACATTGCTGCATCTGCATTATGTTTGCATTGCCTGCTGAGGCATGTTGTTTCATATTCGTTTGGCACTCTTCTAACATGCGTATATATGTTGATGCACATTCATACTTGTTGCATGTCCGTTCATTTGTTGTGCATCCTTTCGATGGACCTGCGTGGTCGCATCTGTACTCTGATGTTACTGTGTTATATGACCAAGAGTTTGACACCTCTGTGGTCAGGATAGACAGTAAGTCATCCCCGATGTAATGTCTGCCTCAGATGGTTGGTTTTCTTATGCCGAGTGTCAGCTCGAAGGAGCTGCGGCTCGGGTTTGCGTACTTGGAGTACGTGTGGAGTATACGGTATGTGTTACCGCGGTTACTCTGGGTGGCATCATAATGATTTGTAGAATGTGTAAAATCATATGGTATTCACTAAGCTTTAGCTTACCCCTTCATTTGTTATATTTTTACAGGAAAAGGGAAATCCGCTGCGGGACCGTCTAGCTAGGACGCTTATTGAAGTATTTGAAGATTTCCACTGTTTTAACTTGGTATTTGTTTTATGGAATCAATGTTGTAATAAATTTGGGGATGATGTAATACTTTTGGATTTGTAGACTTAGATGTGTAACCTATGCAGCACCGTAGGGTGTTTGTCAGATTTGTATTATTTTATTTTGTGTTTTATGCTTCCGCACTTTAATTAAGATATCAGATCATTATGTTATCTGTTTGTTGGTGAATAATCCTGGGTGAATGGTAATTGGTGGTTAATGTGGCAAGGGTGTCACAACTTATGGTATCAGAGCAGTAGTTTGAGATTCAAGTGTCCGTGAGGTCTTGGTCTCAAACATTAAGTGTTGACATGTAGTGATTCTAAGTAATGATCTGAACTAAGATAGGTTACGATCTAGTAATCATAAGAATATTGACTGTCATACGGGACAATTGGGTGGTGTCTATAAATAAATGACATGTTACTAAATAAGTTATATGTTTCATATTTTAGAACATGTCTGGAGGAGGAATGACACCCGAAGAAACAAGGGAAATGATGCTAGCCTTGATGGCTGAGCAAAATCAGATGATTCAAGATCAGTTTCGGGCTCAAGATGAGGCCGAAGCTAAGCGAAGGGAAGATAAGAGGAAGAATAAGGAAAAAGAGGGAGGAAACAATGATGAGCAAGATGACAACACTGGGTCATCTAATAAGCCCAGGGGTTGTCGTTTCAAGGATTTTAAGGGAAATGGAGCGGTTGAATTCAATGGACTGGGTGATGCTGTTGCCGCTCTGGAATGGATAACAGCCACTGAACGGACATTCCGAATCAGCGATTGTGCTGAGAAGGATATGGTCCGGTTCGCTACTGCAATGTTCACCAAAGATGCAGTTATGTGGTGGAATTCGATGGTGAATGCCTTAACAATGGAGAAGGTTGCTGTAATGAAATGGGCTGAGTTTACTGAAATTTTCACTCAACAATACTGTCCGGCAGCCGAAGATTGGAGGCTAAGTTCATGACGTTGATACAGGGGACTAAGTCTGTGTCCCAGTATGCTGTAGAGTTTACGAGGCTGAGTTTGTTCGCCCCTCATCAAGTGGATACCGAGGAAAGGAAAGTGACCAGGTTTGAGGCTGGTCTTGATCTGGAAATTCGAAGGGTGATGAGCAATGTACGCTACCCCACATTTGCTGGTCTACTGGAAGCCGCCAGAAATGTGGAACAGATTCTAAGTATGTCTGGATATGTGATGGGGTCTGCTGCTGCTTCAGCTAACCCAACTCAACCTTCACCACCGAAACGCCAACGCGAAGGAGGTTATTCTGGTTCTTCACGATCATCGCAGTACTCGCCGCAACAGTCCTTCCGTCGACAGTCTAGTTCTTCTGGTCGTGCACGTGCTTACTCCATCAACACCGAGCCGCAGTATTGTAATAAGTGCCATCTAGAACACTTCGGCAAGTGCACAAACGGGCGTGCATGTTTTTGCTGTGGAGAGTTGGGCCATTACCAGCATGAATGTCCACGAAGAGCTTATGCTTGCCATAAGTGTGGAGTATGGGGGCACTATAATCGGAATTGTCGAAAGAATGCTCCAGCAGCTGCTGCTCCATCGACAACACGATCATCTGGAGGATCTAGTGGTGGTTCAGTCAACCGCCGGAACCAGCCACAAAGGGCACCAGCTCGTGCATTCCAGATTACTACAGAGGAGGCTAGGGAAAACCCGGAGGTGGTCACGGGTATGTTTGTTGTAAACTCTTTACCTGCAAGAGTGTTATCTGACTCGGGTGCCAATAGATCGTTTGTATCTACTATGTTTGCACAACAACTTGCCATGCCTTTGTCTAAGCTATCTGTTGTACTATATATTGAAACTGCTAGTAATACTCTAGTCAAAGTAGATCATGTATACCGTAACTGCACCTTAGTGATTGAAGATGTAGTCTTCAATTTGGACTTGATTCCGATCGAGTTCAGTGAATTTGATGTAATTATCGGGATGGATTGGTTGATAGAGAACGAAGCCCACATAGTATGTAAGAAGCGGATGATAAAGATAACTACTCTGGAGGGGCGTGAGATCTGTATTTACGGGGATGGGAGAAGCGGGGATCTATGTTTGTTGACCATTGCAAAAGCCCGGAAGCTTGTTGCAAAGGGTTGTGACGCCTTGGCATATGCTATTGATGCCAAGGCTGAGAAGAAGACTTTGGCCGATGTGCCTGTTGTATCACTGTTCCCGGATGTGTTTCCGGAAGACTTGTCTGGCGTGCCGCCTGAGAGACAAGTGGAATTTCGCATTGACTTGATCCCTGGAGCTGCACCGGTATCTCGTTCTCCTTATCGCCTTGCTCCTACTGAGATGAAAGAGATGATGACACAACTCCAGGAGTTGTTGGATAAGGGCTTCATTCGACCAAGTTCATCGCCGTGGGGAGCTCCGGTATTGTTTGTGAAGAAGAAAGATGGCACCATGAGAATGTGCATCGATTACCGGGAGCTGAATAAATTGACAATAAAGAACAAGTATCCATTGTCAAGGATAGATGACTTGTTTGATCAATTACACGGGGCGTGTGTCTTTTCTAAGATTGACTTGAGGTCGGGATATCATCAATTAAAAGTTCGAGAGGAAGATGTGCCTAAGACAGCTTTTAGGACACGTTACGGGCATTACGAGTTCTTGGTTATGCCTTTTGGGTTAACCAATGCCCCGGCTGTTTTTATGGATTTAATGAACCGAGTTTGTAGACCGATGCTAGATAAGTCGGTGATTGTGTTCATCGACGATATTTTGGTGTATTCAAAGTCTGAGGTCGAACATGCTGATCATTTAAAGGAATTGCTGGAACTGCTTAGAAAAGAGAAGTTGTATGCCAAGTTCTCAAAATGTGAGTTTTGGCTGCAACAGATTCAATTTTTGGGGCATGTGATTTCGGGAGCCGGAATTGCTGTAGATCCGGCTAAGGTAGAAGCGGTAAGGAATTGGGAGCCGCCTCGTTCAGCTACAGAAGTCAGAAGTTTCCTTGGGCTGGCGGGCTATTATAGAAGGTTTATCAAGGATTTTTCAAAGATTGCAGTTCCTTTGACTACATTAACGAAGAAGAATGCACAGTTTATTTGGGAAACCGTGCAGCAAGAAGCATTTGAGATCTTGAAGAAAACACTAAGTGAAGCACCGATACTTGCTCTACCGGAGGGCAATGAAGATTTTGTGGTTTACACGGATGCTTCGAGGTTGGGACTTGGTGCAGTATTGATGCAACGTGGAAAGGTAATCGCGTATGCCTCAAGACAACTTAAGCAGCATGAAAAGAACTACTCAACCCATGATCTTGAGTTGACAGCTGTCACTTTTGCTTTGAAGTTATGGAGACACTATCTGTACGGTACTAAGTGTCAGTTATACACGGATCATAAAAGCCTGAAGTACATCTTTAGCCAGAAAGAACTTAACATGAGGCAGAGACGTTCGATGGAACTAATAAATGATTATGACTGTGAGATCCTTTACCATCCTGGAAAGGCTAACGTGGTAGCCGATGCTTTCAGTCGCAAAGCATATGCCAAGGATTGTTGTTATATGCTGACGTCTACTATGTTGACCTCCACGATTATTGATGATGTCAAGGCCGCTCAAGAGGAAGCCTTGAAAGATGAAAATGTTGGTGATGAGGACATAAGGGTGCAAATGAAGAATATGGATACTAGTGAATCGGGTTTGAAAGGAATTTACGGAAGAATCTGGGTGCCAAAGTATGGAGGCATGAGAAATGTGATAATAGAAGAAGCTCACCAATCAAAATTTTCTATACATCCTGGGAGCACAAAGATGTACAACGAGCTGAAAGCAGACTTTTGGTGGCCGGGATTAAAGAAAGACATAGGTCAGTACGTGGAGAGATGCAGAACTTGTCGGTTAGTGAAAGCCGAACATCAACAACCATATGGTAGTCTGCAACCGCTTCCCATTCCGGAATGGAAGTGGGAGCATATCACTATGGACTTTGTCACAAAGTTGCCGAAAACTAGGCGTCAACACGATGCAATTTGGGTGATAGTTGATCGGTTAACTAAGTCCGCACACTTTATACCGATTCGGGAAAGCTATTCATTAGAGAAGTTAGCTCACATTTACATGGACGAGATCGTCGCTAGACATGGAGTACCGAAGTCCATTGTATCGGACCGGGACAGCCGATTTACTTCCAATTTTTGGTCGGCATTGCAAGAAGGATCGAGAACGAGAATAGCTATGAGTACAGCTTACCGTCCACAAACTGATGGTCAGAGTGAGCGAACCATCCTAACGCTTGAAGATATGATGCGGTCGTGTGTGTTAGACCTTGGTGGTAATTGGGATGACCATTTACCATTGATAGAGTTTTCGTATAATAACAGTTATCACGCGACTATAAAGAAAGCGTTGTTTGAGGCATTATATGGGAGAAGGTGTAGGACTCCTACATGTTGGACGGAAACCAGTGAAACGCCGATTGCTGGGCCAGCATTGTTGCAAGAAACGAATGAGAAGATACAACTGGTTAGACAAAATATGAAAGCGGCCCAGGATCGTCAGAAGAGTTATTACGATAGAAGGCACAAACCAATCAGCTTTGAGGTAAATGATTGGGTGTATCTGAAAGTATCACCAATGAGGGGTGTTACTCGTTTCGTGAAGAGAAGCAAGCTGGCTCCGAGATTTGTTGGGCCATTTAAGATAATAGAAAAAGTTGGAGACCAGTCTTACTGTTTAGAGTTGCCGGAAGAAATGTCGGGCATACACCCGGTGTTCCATGTGGGGAACCTTAGAAAGTCATTCACAACCGAAAACGAAGATTGGGCAGACCACACTGAGCTGCAGATTGATGAAAGGCTCCGGTATGTCGAAGAGCCGGAGTGTGTGTTAGACACAAAAGTGAAGAAATTAAGAAGCAAAGAGATAGAGATGGTGCTGGTACGTTGGAAGCATCATAAGGGAGCGAATCATACTTGGGAAACAAAGGCAGAGATGATGAAGAAATATCCGAAACTGTTCGAATCCGAGTAACTTCGAGGACGAAGTTGAGCGTGGTGGAGCCCATGCTGTAACATCCTCGGATTTAAAGTATTATATTTGAAGTTTATTAAGTTTAAATTTGTAATTTAAGTTGAATTATGAAAGTTGGTACGGAATTTGAATTAATTATAAAGTTTGTTGTATTATTTGGAAATTTAGAAATTTCAATTTATTTAAGTGAGAATAATTATTAAATTATTAAGGATAATAAATAAAAGATAGAATTCTTTTATTTTTAAAATCAGTATTAAATGGGATCTGATGAGTTGAAGGACTAAAGGTGTTAAAATGGGGAATTTTGAAATAAAAGACCAAAGGTCTTCCATTTTCAACCATCACTCTCTCTCACTAGAACTCTCATCTCTCGGCTCTCTCTCTCTCTCTAAAATCAAGATCATAAAAGCTTGGATTTTGAAGCTAAAAATCTGGATTAAGGTTGTTTGGGATGAACAAGAACATCTGCTATCATCAAATTAAGGTAAACATTCTTTAAATTTCGAATTTAGAAGCATTTTGGGTTCGGTTTTGATAGAATCCGAATCATGGGATTTGGGGTTGCAAATGTTCATGCATGTATGATGTTATTGTGGAATAGTTCAAATCTAGTGTATGAGATGCTATATGTTAAATTTCAGCTTTTGATTCGCACCATAAGCATGATTTTGGAACTTTGTGTGTGTTCTTAGTGTGTGTGTTCGACGGGTAGAACAAAATGAGCAAAAATGGGTTTAAATTAGTATGTAAATGTGCTAAATTAGTGATTAGAAATGGTCGGAGATAAGTGTATTTATGTTGGCAAGAATTATTTCGAACATTGAATAAATATGGAAATGACTTAGGAATTAAATCTGGAAAATTTTGTGAACTACAAAAATAAACTCGAATGGTTCAAATTCAAGAAAGGTTCGAGTTTAGTTAAACTCGAAATGGGCACCATTCGAATCTAGGCTTAATTCGAATTTAGCATGTAATCCGAAATGGCTTTTGAACCGAAATATGATAATCAGAAATGACAAAATTATTTCTAAGTATTGGAATTCGGATGGGGGTCCGAATTCGGTTGGGGACCGAATTCGGATATGGTCCGAATTTAGCCTGTGGTCCGAACTCATCATGATTCGAATCTATTAAATTGTTCGAATTTAACTATGGTTCGAATTTGACAATAATTCAAATTTGTATTGGTCCGAAATTGCAATGGTCCGAATTGGGATGCATGTGGGATCCGAACTGGGGGTCCGAATTCGGGTGGGGTCTGAATTCGGACATAGATCCGAAATGGGGACCAAATTTCACAAGAATTATAAAATTATGTTTTATGAAATTAAACAAGTTATTGACACAATGTGTTGTTACAACTGATTTAACAGGTCCCTTGTGGTGTTGTTAAACCCACAGTGGGGTACTTTGTGGATCCGGTTGAAATTCCGAGGAGAAATAATATTGCTTAAAGATTTATAACGCACCCACTGTGAGTACCTTTGATTTTAACATTGCTGCATCTGCATCATGTTTGCATTGCCTGCTGAGGCATGTTGTTTCATATTCGTTTGGCACTCTTCTAACATGCGTATATATGTTGATGCACATTCATACTTGTTGCATGTCCGTTCATTTGTTGTGCATCCTTTCGATGGACCTGCGTGGTCGCATCTGTACTCTGATGTTACTGTGCTATATGACCAAGAGTTTGACACCTCTGTGGTCAGGATAGACAGTAAGTCATCCCCGATGTAATGTCTGCCTCAGATGGTTGGTTTTCTTATGCCGAGTGTCAGCTCGAAGGAGCTACGGCTCGGGATTGCGTACTTGGAGTACGTGTGGAGTATACGGTATGTGTTACCGCGGTTACTCTGGGTGGCATCATAATGATTTGTAGAATGTGTAAAATCATATGGTATTCACTAAGCTTTAGCTTACCCCTTCAGTTGTTATATTTTTACAGGAAAAGGGAAATCCGCTGCGGGACCGTCTAGCTAGGACGTTTATTGAAGTATTTGAAGATTTCCACTGTTTTAACTTGGTATTTGTTTTATGGAATCAATGTTGTAATAAATTTGGGGATGATGTAATACTTTTGGATTTGTAGACTTAGATGTGTAACCTATGTAGCACCGTAGGGTGTTTGTCAGATTTGTATTATTTTATTTTGTATTTTATGCTTCCGCACTTTAATTAAGATATCAGATCATTATGTTATCTGTTTGTTGGTGAATAATCCTGGGTGAATGGTAATTGGTGGTTAATGTGGCAAGGGTGTCACACATATGACATGAATTGTTTTGTTTTATTATAATACATAGGTTAATCAACCCATGTATTACATGGGTTGATTTAGAAAATACATATTTTTTTATATTTAATAAATTATTATAAAATTTATATATAATTAAAATAAAAAAATTGAAAGCTAGTTAAATTAAAGATAAAAAAATACTTAGATGTTTGATATTAAATAAAAAAAATATTATTATATTGTATTATTAAAAACAGATGATATGTGTTTGCAAAAATGTTTCTTTTAATTTTTATTAACTTCAAATATGAAATATCAATGTAAGAAACAAAAACTTCAATTATGTGAATGTTTATATATATTTTGAAAATAATAAAATATAAAAATGGAATATCTGAAAATCAACAATCAAAATTTATCATATTCACAATTGAAGTTTTATCAATTAAATTTTAAATCTTGATAGCAAAATAATTAACAAAAAATTTTAACTTTATTTACTACACTTCTACATTTAAATCCAAATTTTCACATTTGAATTTAACTATGATCATTAAGGATAATAATGACACATATTTATTTTAGGTAAATATTAATTTAATATTAATGAATTAATGAATTAATTAAAATCAAAATTTAATGTAATTAAGTTAATGTAGTAAATTTGGAAAATGAATTTAAAAAAATGGCATAGGTATAATTATTGATTTTAATTAAGGATATAAGAGACATTTCATAAATAATTATGAGTTGACATTAATCTGGACCATTGATTTTTTTCAATCCAATGGTCCAGAAACTTCAAGTTGTTTTTTATTATATATAGTATAGACCGTCAACATTTTTTTTACAATTATATAAATATTTTTTTATTTTTATTTTTAATATATACTTAATTAAATATATTTATGTATCAAAAAAAAATTGTTTCCTTTAAACTTTTATTTTAATATACTCTTAATTTATTTCTTTGTGAAAATTTAAAAACTTATCAAAATATAAAATATTATATTATAAGATAAAATACATATTAAATTAAGGAATTTTATAATTATACACAATTGTCGTTTTTGGTAACTTTATAAGTTTAAAACGTAAATCCAGATGATTGCGAATTGTGATAGCTAACATAAGTTAGATTAGAAATTTTGTTAATTAGTTTACCTTGTGACATACGTATACTATTTTTTTATGTAATGAATAACAATTTTATTAATTTATGTAATAAATGAAGTGACATTTTTATGACCTGTAAAAAGATTCGATTGAAAATTAATATCATGCAATCACGAAATGAATTTTTTGATAAAAATTGTTAAATAAATTGAGAATAATTTCAGATATGGTTGCATCAATTAATAAAGTAGTTCAAATGTAACTATGATCTTACGTGGATTTGGCAATTAAAATTAAAAGAATAAAAGAAAGCCTAAGTGATACAAAATACCACTGGCGGTGTACCAGTCGTAAATAATATAGCTAGAAGCTGACCTCGGGGATTATCGAACTCAGAGAACGGCACTAAGGATCGAGATACCGATACTAAGATTATCACTAATATCTAACCATTGATAAGGGATGATGATGATTATAACCCTAATTACGATTATAACCCTAATTACTTAAAACTATACTATCTAACAGATTACGACAATTTATAAAACGAAATGCTAAAACAGATTAATATCAGATATATATTAAAAGCAACACTCACTTGGATACGTTTTTTAGGATTAATGGAGTAAAATGGTGTAAAAAACACTTAAGATGTTTTTGGTCAAAGAAAATTAAGTTGGAATTAAATCCAACCGTTTTAAGTCTTTTAAGCTTAAGAGTTTGAAACTTTGATGTAAAACCGATTCATGGACATCTTTATTAATTTCAGAAAATCAAGTATGGAATTCTCCAGTATTCCCCAATTTCTAAAAATCAACAATAAATGTCTTTTACGATTAATTAAGTCAACTACATCTAGCTTTTAGAGATTAAAACTGTCTACACGTCAAGCGCTCGGAAATAACTCTGAATATTCAATTTAGCCGCATAAACATCAATCAAGTCTAAGGAAATCACAAATTAAATTAATCCTATAATCACAATACTGCTAAGAATTAATTTGCATACAATGATTTCACAATTTATTAACTATTCACTATCTCATAATCACAATAATGCTAGAAACAGCAACCAATTAATAAATCACTTAAATTTGATTAAGTTTATAAAAATCAGCATTAATAATTAATAATCATGATCACAATATTGCTAGAATATCAACTATAATTCTGATTTTACGCATATTAATCGTATGAATCAAGAATACATCAATGAATCAAACACTTTTCAACCAAAACCATCAAATACTCCACTAATCCATGTAAAAATGTAACCAAGAAAGTGTTTGGCTAAACTACTCACTAATCATGATAAAAACAACAAAATAAACGAGATCTATACTAAACATATTAATTTCAGTAAGTAAATACGGAAAGAATGTACCAAAAACTGGATGAAAAACGAGATAATCCCGCAACCGAATGCTTTGATCCACTCTAATAGCTGAATGCTTCCCTAATCTACCCTAAACTAAGCTGAAAACATAAAACTACCGAACACCTACTAATCGCACTCTAAACTGTGTGAAAAAGTTCGTCTAAAAAATTGCATAAAAAATAACGAAACGGCTGCTGACTTTTATATTTTTCTAGTGATCGTGACCGCGCTGAGGGCATCGCGGGCGAGATAACAAGCATGGGCGCGATCTGGTGATCGCAGGTCAGCGCGGTCGTGCTGATATGGTCGCGGCTAGGGATGTGTGGAATGACCGAAAAACCGAACCGAAACCAGAACCGAACCAGAACCGGAACCGATTGGAACCGATTTATAGTATTCGGTTCGGTTATCGGTTCTTATAATCTTCAATATTCGGTTCTCGGTTATTCGGTTATTGGTTCTGCGGGTATCGGTTTTATCGGTTATAGAACCGATTATTTGAAAAGCTCATAATATGCAAATTAAGAAATGATTTAAAAGCCCACAATGTGAAAACCAAAAAAAATCATTTGTTGGAACAATATTTTTAGGATGGTGAAACTACAAAATTTATATGAAAACATCATGATCGACACTTCTCTTATTATATTTTCATGTTTTTTTGTTTATATCGTGTTATAATAGATAGAATTATATACATTTTTTAATTTTCGGTTCTAATCGGTTCCGTACCCGAAATACCCGTACCATAACCGAACCGGAACCGGAACCGCATTATAATTATTGGTTCGGTTATCGGTTCTTACAATCTTTAATATTCGGTTTCGGTTAAATCGGTTCCGGTTCGGTTCGGTCCGGTTCCGAAACCGTTTACATCCCTAGTCGCGTCCGCGATCAGGTCAACTCGGTCAAAGTCAACAGGATTCCAAGGAAGATCGGCTCAGCCCGTAAATTTGACGCTTAAGCTCCATAATCCATTCTTTTCCAATTTAGGCAACCTTTGAACTGCGAAACACAAAAACGGACAAATGAGAGTCGTATTTAAACAATTCGAGGCAAAAATAACCCGAATCCGTGGCAAAATATGACTGAAAAATATGTACAAAATATGTCATAACAAACTACATAAAACATGTTAAAGGTTTATATTGTTGCATAATTAGGTCATAATTCAAATGTGGTTACATAAACTAATAAAAAGAATTTAAACATGGTAGCATAAAACATGTTAAAACTTATTTCGTTGTATAAAATGATTTGAGAAGAAGAAGAAGAAGAAGAAGAAAGAAAGAAAGAAAGAAAGAAAGCATTCTTGCATACGTAAATATGTGATTAAGAGTTTAGTTGATTAGGTTTCTAGAATTTTAAGAGTGTCTTAAACGGTTTGAGGTCACATTAGTGATCCTAATGTGATGCTACATCGAACTAGATACTAGCTAATATGATCCAGTGTAATTTGGAGAAAGAAAGTCATAGTATCAAAATCACAATCTTGATAATCTATATATCTATATCTACATATCTATCTATTCTATTGTATGAGTAACTAGATGCCACATGGCACCTAGATAGAGCGCCACTTGGCTTCACCTGAGATTGTCACGTGTACCTTACAATTTTGGCGTTTAATTTGTTTTATTTGCATGTTTTTAAAGTTTGTTTTTTCCAATATATAAATAAGAGTAAATTACACAAATGGTCCTTGTGGTTTAGTGGCTTTTACGGATTTCGTCCCTAACTTTTGTTAATTACATGGATAGTCCCTAAAAAAGAATTTTATAACACAACCAGTCCCTGGCTCCGTTAAAACTAATCAATCTCTGTTATTTTTTTCAATATGACGTTTTTACCCTTTTAGTAGATACAATGATGGTCCCTATGGTTTTTAATATATATTGATGATGATCCTTAATAATTTTATAATCATTTAATAAAAATATTACTAAGGTTCTTATATTTATTATATTGGATATTTTTATTATTTATAATATATTTAAAATGTTTTTTATAATTACAACTATCTGTAATAAGAAAATAATAATACTAGTACTATCAAGTATTTAGTTTTGATTATTTTTTATATTTTATGATGCTTTATGTATTAGGATTATGTATTTTTTAAACTCTTAAAAATTTATACAATGGTATGTGTTTTTCAAATATGTATATATATATATATATATATATATATATATATATATATATATATATGTATGTATGTATGTATGTATGTATGTATGTATGTATGTATGTATGTATGTATGTATGTATGTATGCATTATACTTAAAATATATGTTATACAAATATACAATATATGATATGTTGTGTTTTTATTATTTAAATTACTGGTATTTATGTTTAAAATATGTTGTTTTTATGCTTTAAAAATATTTATCAACTAATATATATATATATATATATATATATATATATATATATATATATAGACACACATATATATATCCATTTATTTTGTCATATATATAATAGTTACTTTTTTAAGGATTTTTAAAATATTTTATTTCTAAATTTATATGTATTCGATCAATATAATTTAAAGTTTCAATTTTACAAAGGTATGATTTTCATAAAATTGTATTATGTTTACTTTTTTACTTATTCAATATTGTTTGTAAAATATTTATTTTAACACTGTAATATATTTTTAATTAGACATATAGATACATATATATAATGTGTAATTTTGATGTATTTGACTATTTGTATTATATTCATAATAATAACTAAAAATGTTATGTAACATCCCGGATTTGAGCCTGGTACGTGGATTTAATTTATTGGCTCATTATATTAATATTATTGTGTTGTTCCAATTAGATCCCGTTTCGTGGATTTAACGTGTCGAGACCGAGTGATACGTGTCTCCGAGGTAATAATTAGCGGATTATTATTAATTATGAGATCGTGGATTTAATTGGGTTGAAATGATATTAATTGTGAAAAAACGGTATCGTGTTCGGATTTGACGAGTTTGGACTTTCTATTATTAGAAAGTATGTACATATGTGGATAACCAATAAAGCATAATCCTAATACATAAAGCATCATAAAATATAAAAAATAATCAAAACTAAATACTTGATGGTACTAGTATTATTATTTTCTTATTATAGATAGTTGTAATTATAAAAAAAACATTTTAAATATATTATAAATAATAAAAATATCCAATATAATAAATATAAGAACCATAATAATATTTTTATACTATAAATGATTATAAAATTATTAAGGATCATCATCAATATAAATTAAAAACCATAGGGACCATCATTGTAACTACTAAAAGGGTAAAAACATCATATTGAAAAAAATAACAGCGATTGGTTAGTTTTAACGGAGCCAGGGACCTTTTGTGTGATAAAATTCTTTTTTAGGGACTATCCATGTAATTAAAAAAAGTTAGGGACGAAATCCGTAAAAGCCACTAAACCATAAGGACCATTTGTGTAATTTACTCTATAAATAATAATAACAGAGTATCTATACTCATTCTTGTGAAGCCACGTATCATCACCATGGATAGACACGTGACATTTATAGGTTTAAAAAATAATAAAAAAATTTAAATTATATCTACAAATCTGATATAATCTACTTTAAGATTCAAATCAAATCAAACAAAATCTAATACTCTACTAACTTATTAATTATCATATAATATAATAAATGTTTAAAAAAAAAAGAAAATAATTACTATTCATATATATATTTGGACTTATATAAAATTAATATTGTCATAATAGATAATAATATCATTCTTATATACTTTTATTTATAAATAATATTTATACATTTTCCTTTTAATTTATTATGTTTATATATATTAACATATCCGCGTAATACGCTGGTAATAAACTAGTATTTAATAAACTAAATAATTCTTGTTAAATCTCTCTCTCTCTGTCTCTCTCCCTTCCAAAATTTTGTTTTCCAGTACATTTTTTCTAGTATAACTTTCTCAATTAACCCTTCTAATTTATTTTAGATAAAATTAGAATATTAGATGAAAACTAATATAATTAAATGATTATAAAATAAATCATAATTTAACCTTTAATTTTATCTAAAATATTTTATGTAGAATTATCTAATTGTTTTCTATAAAATTTTTCAATAATTTTTAAAAATTTAAACTAAAGGCTACGTGTTTTAATCCTACATCAAATGTTTCGAATTTTAAAATTCATTTTCATTCTTAAAATTGTCCATTGATATTAATTTAAAAATATTTTACCAATAGTAATTGATTTAGAATTTTGTTCATTGTCAATTGAATCAAAAAAAATTATCATATATAGGAGCATGATTTTAGATTATTTATCACTCAAAACTAAAAAAAAAAAATCTAAATACTAACATGATTTTAGGTTATTAACTTATTATGTACATGTCTATCATGACTTCTATTTGTAAAATAAAATTTTAAATTATCAGGATTTTGTTGTATTATAATAGTTATTACAATGTACCTAGAGGTAAACGTCAGAATGCTAAACTTATACATTTAAATTATGGTAATTTGACATGGCATTTTTTTTTATGTATTTACGAGGTGTTACAATTTTAAACAAATTTTCCTAATATTGACTTAAAACACTTTTTATAAACCATTAAGTAGATTAAATTAAAAATCAGACTTACAATGTATGATAAATTGTCAAGAAAGTTAATATAAAATACAAGTATATTCAATAGAAGTAATGTAAAACTTTTTAGGTCAAGAAATATAACATAAAATTTAATTTTGATAAAAAGGGTATCGATGACTAATTAAAAATATGAAATTATAATTTTATGGTCTCTTTAATGACGAAAGACAACATTTGATTATCATTCAGCGACATAAAATTTAAATTTCATGTCAATTTTATTAGAAATCTACAGGTGTGGAAACAGAAATTTTGCCTCGGATACTCTTGTGATCATGTATATCAGTTTCCGATAACAACAAATTTTCCTAATTGGGTATCTAAATTTTGTTATGGTATATTATACAAAAAAAAAAAAAAGTGTTAGCCCTTGACTGATAGAATTCATTTGTATATATTGTTTTCCCAACCGAAATCAAGTTGATAAATTTGGTTAACTTCCAATTCAACCGACTAAAGCGGTTGAAACCGCTACTATCTTAACATGAGCCTTATCTTAACAACAGTTAAGACAGCAGCCTTCACAGTACCAACTTTATCTTAGCAGCAACAAAGTTGTTAAGACAACAGTCTTCACAACGCCTAAGCCATTAAGTTTTCTCAAAGCTTTTAAGTTTTCATGTTGTAAATGAAGTTAACACATTAAGAAATAAACTTTACAGCAAACCACCGCCAAAGGCTCCGCCTCTTGGACCTCGCTAGGGGCTGCAGCCTCCTTGACACCCCTTTAACATCCGGGTCTTGATTTTGACAAAATTTATTTCACACATGTATATTTCTTCTAGTTTCAACCAAAGCCAATAAATAGGTCATTGAATTACACTGAAATAATAACAACTTCTAGGCACATATAGAATTTTATTTTGTCTTTATTGGCCTAAACATTTACACAATACACTTATTGTCAAATTCTATAATTTATGACTTTTTTTTTGGTAATTTCCCTCTAAATAACATATATGTGTTAGATTGTGTTTGGTAGAGAGAATGAAAAATAGATGAAATGAAAACAAACTATTATATCAATACATAGGTTAAATCAATTTTTTCAATTCTCTTACTATAATGGGGAATTAAGTAAAAGCTAAAATTTGGAAAAAAAAATTATAATAACTATATGGTTATTGTATTTTCAAATTTCATGATCCGGTAAACTAATGCTTTTATTTTTAATTTATTTTTCTTTGATCCTCTCTGCTAAACACAACTTTATGGAAAAGAAAATTATAATAACTACATGGTTAATGCTTTTATTTTTAATTTATTTTTCTTTGATCCTCTCTGCTAAACACAACTTTATGGAAAAGAAAATTATAATAACTATATGGTTATTGTATTTTCAAATTTCATGGTCCAATAAACTAATGCTTTTATTTTTATTTTATTTTTCTCCGATCCTCTCTGATAAACACAATTTTAGTGTACTACACTTGTTTAAACTAACGAGAGAGGAATTCAGGGGCATTTAAGCGAAATCCAATTATTATTGGATGAAAAACCATAAAATAAATAAGGGGAAGTGAGTAGAGTGACTTTAGACAATTGAAACCATGTGATTTTAATTTTTTATAAAGATCGTAAATTAAAATATTAAAAAATTAAAAAAAGAAATGATTATATTTTCATTTATATATATTTTTTTTCTTTAAACGCGTGAACACGGGAGAGGGAACTTGTTTCCATATCGGGGCACGCTTTTCACATTCGTAGTACATGTCTCCACTTTAATATATACCCACGTATGCGCATTGCGCACACCTTTCTTATCTTATCCTACGCCTTTTATGTTTTTTTTTTAAATTTTAAATTACCTAAAATTATAACTAAATCTATTGCTGGCGGTGCTTAAAGCCTCCAGCAATTATCAACCGTTCGATCTTGATCTATCGCTTCTGGGCCGTTGATAAGTATTTAATTAGATAGTTACATTAATGCTCTTTTAAAAAACTGTTCATAAACCATGACAGTTGCAACTAAAAGGATATAATAGTACAATTACAACAATCATACAACTACCCACTCACCCACTACTCACCCACATAAACTACTCTCCGAGGATGAAAAAACCGTCACTTTTTTTTATATTTATTTTGATGGTTATTTTGAAAAAAAACTGCTAAAGTACAGTTTTATTTACACCCCCACTCACCCCTCTTCCAAGTTAAAAGACTTGATTACCCCTATGCTAAAAACACTAAATAGAAAATAAATAGGAAAAAACAAGGGTAAGTTAGAGATTTCAATAATACAATTATGATGTCAATAATAAATCTTTATCATAAATATCACTCACTCCATCATTTGGATTCATTTTTTCATGAAGCTCTATCAAAACCTGTAAAAATCGAGAGGTTCTCTTCATGTTCTTCTATTGTTTTTATATATTAATATATTATTATTAATTTCAATTCTCATTACTAATCAGCTTTGTTTTCTTCTTTTCATTTCTTTTTTAGTCAGTTAGGTTAATGAACAATAAATATATACACACACATTACTAAATCTTTTATATATTATTATTCTTATTACGATTGTTATTACTAATTTATCCAAACCCATGATACATAATTTGAGCACTTTTTATATATTATAATCATTATTATTATTTTATTTTTAATCTTTTTATAAAAATATACGCGTTTCTTTTCTGCTTACTACTTTTTGTGAGTTCATTTTTTTTATAACTAATTTAATGTTATATAAAAGTTTTAGTTAATCTTATAATAATAGCATGTGAATCTTATTTTTCGTTCTACTCTTTTTATACGTATTTTCTTATACATATTTTGTGTAATTAAATGCATCCGTAATTAAGTATAATAAACATTATAACAAGAAAATAAAAAACTATATTGTGATCATAATGATAAAACATAATGTATTAGAGTTTATAACAGGGAAATAAACACAATATGTATTCAAAAAGTTTAATGCAAAATAATTTGTCATCTCAATTATAGTTTAATAAAAATTTGATAAAACGTTTGGTTTAATAATAGTTTGGACAACAATAAATTTTATATTGGAATGTAGATAACACTAATGTAATCATAACAATATATTTTAAAATTTACATGACATAATATATTAAAAAGTTATAATGATAAAAACAAAGCAAACAATTATATAAAATAAAATAAAATAAAATAACTTTTTAATATAAATTTTTTCATCACTTTTTAAATTGTACAGGTAATTATTTTTATAAAAAATGTAGATAAAACAATATGATAAAAATGAAAACGTAATATATTAAAAATTATAACTTTAAATATGTCACACAAACTACTCTACTGTTCAATTAATAGTGAAACAAGATACAAAGTTAGTGAAACAAGATACAAAGTTGGATAAGTAATAAAATTTCGTTTTATTATATGTCAAAAATAATATAATGAGGTAGTTGTACGCAAGACAACTATTACAAAATTTCGTTATTAAACAATTTGTTTGGACTTTAATGAAATTTATATTGGAAGGTAAATATATAATATGATCGTACTGGTATGTTCGATTTTTTTACAAAACTTAATATAATAAATGTTATAATAGAAAAACTGAACAATTGTATAATATATACAAAATAATAAAATAAATTAGCTTCCTACTTGCTAGTTTCAGTTGTCTGTTAAATTGCTTTATTATGCACTTGGATTGTAAATAAGTACACTTGTAATTGTGATGCTACATTTCAGAATATTTTTACATTTGAATGATATTTGTCTTTTTCTTGATGTTTCTTATACAAGTTTTGAAATCATATTTTCTTTGTGTTAAGGTTTTTAAATTTGTTTGCTATGAAAATTTACTACGTACCAATAAATTTATGAGTATTTTGTTCAATACAATGTCTATTGCTTATGTTTAGTTTTACATTTACACAATTCGTAAAAATATCAAATTGAGAAACAAAATATTAAAAACTTTTGCATTCAATCTCTATATAAACAATATGGTATATAGTTATCTTTTGATAGTTACATATTTTGTTTTTGAACAAACTAATATATTAAGTACTTATAATCACACATTATGTTATTATAAAAATTCTATAATCTTTTAAAACGGCATAACCCGGGCACCGCACGGGTAAAAATACTAGTTAATTATGATCCCAAAAAATAATAAAGCATCGCAATTTCGACCCAACAGGTCAAACGGAAGGAACAATTAATATGATCCATAGTAAAAAACTAAATAGAACATATTTTTTAAAAACATAAAATTCTAGAAAATGATATGGTAAACAAATTGATTTAAAAAAAAATCAAAATTATGTTAAATTTTGGTTGTCAATCTGTTTGACTCGTTTGCTTTAACGGGTGAGAATTACCTTGCCAGAGATGTACACATTAGCCAGAGACGTACAAAATTATGTTTTTACAATGAAGTTTTAGGTGTTTTATATATTTAAAAACTAGTTTATTACCCGCGTATTACGCGGATATTTTAATATACATAAAATATAATAAATTAAAAGGTAAATGTATAAATATTATTTCTTTAAACAAAAAGTATATAAGAAATATATCATTATTTATTATGACCGATTAATTTTATATATTTTTAAATATCTTAATAGTATTCAAGTTTTTATATATTTTTAAACTTTTATTATATTATATTATAATTAATAAGTTAGTAGAGTATTAGATTTTGTTTGATTTGATTTGAATTTAAAAGTATATTATATTAGATTTGGATATATATAATTTAAATCTCTTTATTATTTTTAAAACATATAAATGTCACATGTCGATTCATGGTGATGACACGTGGCTTCACAAGAAATGAGTATAGTCACTCTTTTAATAGTATTTATAGATTATATAGATTATTAAGTGTACTATTTATATCAATTCATATTTTCATTTAGATTTTTTAGAATTGATAAAAAAAAAAAGAATTGATAATTTATTATAATTGCTACTAGTAAGTTATAATAATAGAAATTTTAAGAATAAAAGTAGATTTTAAATTTTATAAATTAGTATAATTTTAAAAATCAATACTTTTGTAGAATATTTATGAATGAAAACATATGAAATATAAGAAGGAAAAATTGTATCTAATTTGTCAACATTTTATACTTGATATGATCTAACTGAAGAAACTTTGTTATATTAATAAATAAATAATTTTTTAATATATTAATTATACAAAATTATTACAATTATAATATGCATATTTCAAATTTAAAGACAATATATATGTTTTAGTTATTAGTAACATATTGGTTGATTGCTTTTAATATAATAAATTGAAGTGATTAATGTAACGAAATAAATTAGGAAAAAATATAAAAGGTTATTTATATATTTTTTTAATCAATTAAATTTATTATTGAATAGTTCTAAATTAGGAAAAAGAGCGGAAAAACAAAAAACAGATTCCTTGAGAGGACGACATGTGACAATGAGATGTTCTCTTTTATTATAATATATAGATAGGTCATGTAATAATTATATATATATTGCCGACGGAGCAGTGAGAAAAATGCTCACGTGGCACAATATTATTGGTAGAAATTCCTATTTTTAAGGCTGAATTGTCACAATATGATTGGTTAAAATTGAAAAAATTAAGGTTGATGATTTGACGCAATATAATTTGTTAAAATTCATAAAATAATGGGATAACATCAGCAATCCTATCAAACTAACAAACTTGCATAAAATAATGAGATATTTATTTACATATACAAATTACAATTAAAAATTAATTATTCAAAATTATTATTTTTATAGTTTTATAAAATAGATATGAATAGTTGATTATTTTAAATTTTCATCTATATATATATATATATATATATATATATATATATATATGTATGTATGTATGTATGTATGTATGTATGTATGTATGTATGTATGTATGTATGTATGTATGTATGTATGTATGTATGTATGTATGTATGTATGTATGTATGTATGTATGTATATATATTAATATAGATTAAAATTTTAGTTTATAATTACTTTTTAAAATTTAATAATTTTATATAATGTTTATTTATTTTTAATAAATTTATAAGCAAATGGAAATTTTTTTTATTAAATATATAGATAAGTATTGGTGAGATAACATTTGCATTTAGATTTAAATTTTATTGATGATTCTGTTTATAAACATATAAAATACGGCAAGATAAAGATATAAAAGTAGTTTTTTAATCAGCATATATTATAAAATAGGTAAACATATGTCATTTATTATTTAGAAAAAATTATGTGCTAGCTTGCTTTTTTTACTACGAGCCATTTTTATCGTCCCGTCTGTTGGGTCAAAACTGTGTCATCTCTAATTCAAACCTCAGAATAAACGTCGCATTGATATACTTTTTTTTACATTCAAAGCTTCTCATAATTTTGTGTTGTTTATGTATTAATGCTTCTAAATTAACACATGTTTTACTATTTTTTCAGTATACCATTAAGAACAATGAAGATCTACGTTAATAATGAAGCGATAATGTTTTAAATAAATCTTTAGCCAATGAGATATGTCATTTGCCATTTAAATAAATTAAATTTTTTTATAATAACTGCTTTTGTTTGATAACATTTTATTAATTGGTTTGAATAAATTGTTATTATGAAATTATGTTAGACGATATTGTAATTAAGTAATACTTTGCAAATACGTGTTTGTATATTAGTTGATGGAAAAATGATGGGTTTTTATTTTATTGTAAATTATTATTTATTTTTTCTATACACTTCATTCTTCTACATGATTTTTTTTAACTAAAATAAGTCTTTTGATCAACTCACATGTATTAAACTAGATATGTATAGACTTCAAATATAATTATGTGTAATAATTAATATTAATGATTAATATAAGTAACATTTTTTCGCAAACAATGTATAGTTTTCTTAAAAAAATAAACTTTTGTTGTGTCATCAATTAATTATTAATACCAACGGGGTTTAGCACATTTGTTCTGAGAGGTTACGTGTAAGTGTCGGATCACGGCTTCGACTTCCGTCGGAGACAAGTTGGAATTTAGGCAGTGAAAGTAACTTCTGAAGTTCTCATTTGGGACAAAAGGGTAGTTTATGCATAGAAGTAGATTAATTTGCCGTTCAAAAAAATTAATTATAAATATTAATTTCATCACACATCACCCGAGCAACGCACGGGTATTCAGCTAGTTAAATTTTATCAAAGACACTTCAAAAATATTTTCCAATTATACAAAACCAAATATTATTTTCGCTTCAAATTTTAAAGGTAGGAATGGAATGAAATAATTTTATAAAATTGTCTATAGTCAATAATAAATAGACTTTATTAATTATAGGAATATTTGTTAAAAAAAGGGGTTATTATCGAAAAAACCATCCGAACTTTTATGATTTTTTTCTGTTTAACCACTCAATTGTTTTTCCAACCGATCAAAACACTAACCTTTTCATTTTTTATTGGTTTTACCACTTTACCTGTTATCACAGGTGATTTGGTGACGTGTCAATTCCGTGACGTTTTTTATCATTGAAAAAACCACTCGAACTTCCAAGATTTTTTTGGTTTGACCACCATCCTCTTAAACTAAAAATTAAAACTCCCAGAACCGATAGTTTAATGAAATCAAACATATCTTTTCATATTTTTATCAATAACAATAACAGTAATATATCATATTAAAATCAATTCATTTTTATTTTTGAATTTTTTCAAAATTTTATAAACAGCAAAAATAAACCCAATTTAAGTTTCAAAATTGATTAAAAATTTTTATAATAAAATTTTAGTTTTTATTTTTATTTATTTTTTAAAAATTTATTTAATTATATAATTACTATCGTTAGTGATTACTAATTAATTTATAAAATTTGTTTTTTACGATCCTTTAAAACATTCAAACCCTAAAAAACAAAAAAAAAATCAAAATCAAATGGATTTCAACAGTTGAAAATTGAATAAAAAAATACCAATTTAAACATTATGTGATAGAAATCTTATTTGAAACTATAATCAGTTAACATAATTGTCAACAAATTTGATGAACACTACAAAACGTTAGAGAATCAAAATGATTAAAATTTGTTTGGATTAACACAATGATAATGAATAACTGATAAAGTAGAAGAGGATGATAATGAAGAAGCAGAAGAGATCAATGAAGCATCGTTGGTGATAAAAGAAATATGATGATGAAAAAAAGAAACAGTTTTTTTGAAATTAATGTTTATTTTAATCATTTGATGTTATGAGCAATATAATAATAGAAATTACAAAAATCTAAACATCGATTTAATTAGAGATTAGATCACGAAAAACTAATAGAGTGGTTAAATAAAAAAATTATGAAAGTTCGAATGATTTTTCTATTAATAACTCTAATTCATAACAACAATTGACCAGTCAAACAGGTTACCGGTCAAAAATGAATGGCTAAACCAATAAATATAAAGTATATTGGTTAAACTAATAGAAAATAAAAAGTGTAGTGATTTGATCGGTTGGGAAAAAAAGTGAATAGTTAAACCGAAAAAATCATAAAAGTTCGGATGATTTTTTCGATAATAACCCTTAAAAAAACCCTCAACTTGGACCATTTTTACCACCAACCATTTTCATTGCACAAAAAACTCCTAACCGGCAAAAACTCACGGAATTTGGACATTACTGGTTGTAACCGATTGAAAGTCATAGGCTACCGTCGACAAGTTATCAGTGATCACCAGAACTTAATCGAAAAAGTAGATTCCAACAAAAAAAAAATAAAGATTTGAATAAAGAAATCAACAAGAAATGTGAATTATAATCATAAAATACAGACAAGTGAGTTCGCTGGAAAAAAATGTTCATCAAAGACGAATGATTGATCAGCAAATTACAACCGATTTATTAAGTTGCAAGTCTTTTTAAAAAAAAAACCTTATTTTGATAATTTTTAGTCAGTTAGGGGTTTTCTGTGCAATAAAAAATGATTGGGGTTTTTAATTACAAATATGGTCCAACTTAAATATTTTTTACACAAATATCCCTTAACTATATGTATAGTGTTGTTGCCTAGATACAACTAAGGGTGTTTAAAGACAAGTGAATCCGAGCATGCAAAAAAGCAAATTTTGAAAATTCGATTCAAAATTTTATGGATATCCAAAAATTGAATTATCCGAAATTTCGGATTGTGATGGTAAAATTTTAAAAATTTGGATTTTTGTGTATTCGAAATATCAAAAAAATAATAAATTATTTTATAATATTTTATGTATCATTTTATTGATTATTTGTATAATTTGAAGTATATTTTATTTATTTAAAGTGGTTTTAACTTGATTTTTATGTGTTTATTGAATAATACTATATATTTTAGTTTTTTAATCATTGTTTTGTCATTTCGAGTAAAAATAATATTGGATATGTTTGGTTTGTAATATATTTATTTTAATATGTATTTGGATATATGAATTTGTATTTTAGATATTTAAATATTTTATTTAGTTTTAAAAAAAAATAGATTTTCGGATGTTTGGATGATCCGAATCCGAAAGCTGAACAACAGATAAAGAAAAACAAGACAAACATACTGCAGTACAATATAAGAACACCTTTTGTCAGATATGTTTCTTTGTAAGACATTTTCAACTTTATCTACATCAAATAAAGAAGCTTCACAAGGATTTTATTTGAATCTTATATAAAGAAGGTTCTAAGGAGAAAGAAAAACATCCATGCATACACGTAAACTTGCAATGAAACACACTTCAACTTGAGAGACTAATAATCAAAGTGTGTCTAAATTGTTTTTAGTGAACCAATTATCAACATTGTCCGTACTTCCGAAACTTGGCTACTTTTATATTGAATATATGATACCTTATATAGAATAAATGATATTATATACAGAAGTAATTATAACTAGTTTGTATCTAATTAGAATATTATTATTGTTATACCAGTTAATTTGTTATTGTTGTATCTATATAGAATACATAACATTTTAGGTAAAATATTTTTTTATAAAAATTGTTTAATTAATTTAAAAAAATCAATTCTCATGAGAGAGAAAAAGAATAAGTGAGATAAAGAGAAAAAAAAACATATATATTTTTTTCAAAATATCATTTGCACATATTTTTGAGACACTTCACTATCAAAATTCTAAATAATTACACAATAATGTCATTTGACTATTTTCAGTCATAAATCTTTTTGAGCTAAAGCCCCGAATGGGTTCTTAGGTTCTCATGAGATTTAAGGTTGTCAACCATATATATATATATATATATATATATATATATATATATATATATATATATATATATATATATATATATATATATATATATATATATATATATATATATATATATATATAGGGTTAGGTTCTATGGGGCACCTGTGTGCATCGTGCAACTTAGGAACCCATATACACCGTTAGATCTAGAAAATGAATGGCTAAGATTACAATGGCAAAAGGGTAATAAAGATGAAATTTGTGAACGCATTATGATGCACGATTTACATATTAGATGTGCATAAGGGTATTTTCGGAAAAAATAATATATCAAATCAACTCAAAATTAAATTTATATTGATTGAATATTTAATTCAATAATCAAGTATTAAATGCTAATAAATTTATAAAATGCACTTCTAAAATTAAAAAATTCCAATTGAACAAAAATCCAACATGATGCTTCATCATCTTCATTGACTGTGCATCTTCGTATTTATCTTTCCCAGGTTATGCATCATCGTGTTCATATGGAGCACCAGGTTATGCATCATCGTGTTCATACTGTGCATCTTCGTATTCGTCTTCTTCACATCGTATACGTTCATAGGTTCATGAGTTCAACGTGATGCATCATTTTCATCTTCATATCATCATCGTCTTCTCAAACTCGTCGTCGATTGTGTGTGTGTGAGAGAGAGAGAAAGAGAGAGAGAATAATATATGGAGAATGGTTAATGAGATTGATTTAGTTTCCTATTTTAATCCTAATCTATTAATTAAAAGAATAATTAATTTTTTCAAATAAAATATTCCAATATTACCCTTATTGCATCATTTGTAAACAAGCAATGCATTTTTGGTTCCCATTTGGTTCCCGATGCATATGGTGCCCCATAGAACCTCTATATATATATATATATATATATATATATATATATATATATATATATATATATATATATATATATATATATATATATATATATATATATATATATATAGGGGTGAGTTCAATGGAAAACCAGCATGCATCGGAAAACTCCAAAAAACCTATCAGAACCATCGATTTTGGTGCAACGTGACATAAATGGGCGGTGGCAAGATCGTAAATAACTTCAAATGTGTTAAAAATAGATGCATCTATATTTAGGTGGGGAAGGGTATTTTTGTAAGCAAAATTTCATCAAATTTTGAAAACTACTCTTGTACATCATTAATTGGGAACCGAATCTCTCTCCTCCCTCATTTTTTTTTAATTTTGTTCCCAAATTTAACAAAAAACCCATGCGTTGGAATTGAAACATTAATTTAACAAAATATTAATTTTTTAATGCAACGGAATATTAATTTTACAAAACATTAATTTTTTTAATTTTTTTGATTTTGTTCCCAAGTTTCAGCATGCATTGAAACTCATCAATTTAACAAAAAAACCATGCATTCAAAACATTAAAAATCAATATAACAGATGCATCAATGTGACTGTAAAGGAAATCATGTGTTCATACGAAAGTGACATAAAAAGCTTGAATCATCCACCATTGTTGTTGAATGATGCATTTGTTTTCGTCAAGAATGCTTGAATCATCCACCATCGATGTTCTTTACGGGAAATCCGATTATATGTATGCTTCGTCATGCATGCAACTTTGTTCACTTGAGTCAACTCTTTTCACCGAAATATGGATTGTAGCTCCGTCCATTACATTATCTTGTTGGTCAATTTGATATTTTGGAATGGTTTTGAATTATCAGGTAGGTTGAGAGATTTTAGGTGATACCAAATTTAAATAAAAACAGTATTTTAATTATATTAGATAAAATATTATTTGCAATTCCACAAATACCCTTAATGAGCCTTTCTGATGCATTAATGGATCCGAGTGGTGCAGTGAGGTTTTCCGAGGTGTTCCGATGCGTGTTGGTTTTCCATTGAAGCTCCCTCTATATATATATATATATATATATATATATATATATATATATATATATATATATATATATATATATATATATATATATATATATATGTATATATATATATATATATTAGACCTGGCAATATGGGACACGACACGACACGACAGACACGACACGTATACGACACGAAATTTTCGTGTACAGGTTTGGGTAATTCGTGTTTCGTGTCAAGACAGGTTGACCTGTTTTTGAAATTCGTGTTTCGTGTCTTACACGTGTCAAAAACGAATTTACCTGTATAAACCTGTATAAGACACGTGTAAAATACGTGTGACACGGATGACACGTCTAAGACACGCTTGACACGTCTAAGACACGAAATTCAAATAAAATTAGGATTTTTAAACATTTTTAATTTCATATTCAAAAATCAAAATACATATTAGATCTAGGGTTTTAGTGTTTCACATATCCTCAGTTCTCACATTTCACTCCACCGTCTCACTGCCTCCCTCACTCCCGATTTCCCTCTGTGTCCCTCACCTTCGGCGGCGGCGGCGACCAGCACCAGCGGCGGCGGCGACCAGGCACCAGCGGCGACCCTCTCCGCGCGGTTCTGCCTCCCTCTCCTCGCGGTTCTGCCTCCCTCTCCTCCAGATCTCCGACTTGCTTCGAGTTCGATCTCTTCCAGATCTCCGACTTGCTTCTGCCTCCCTCTTCTCCTTCTTAACCGGCCGCGCACATCACCATAGCTTCGGAAAATTTCATGGCTTCTAATACTTTGGTATAAAAGTTAAACTCAGATCTTTATTCTTTATATAATTTGAAGTGTTGTTTGATACTTGATATGTTTTGGGATTTGGAATTATATATTTTGTGAGAACTTAGATTTATATGTTTTGGATGTTGGATTCTTGGAATTAGATCATGTTTTGGAAGATGAAATTTTGGATTTATAAGTTTATATTTTTGTTAAAAATTCGTGTCTAATTCGTTTACAGGTCGTGTATTCGTGTTTTCATGTGACACGACTAAATTGCGTGTCGTGTCACAGGTAACACGAATTTTTTTCGTGTCGTGTACAGGTTTCATATCCAGACACGTATTTTATTTCGTGTCGTGTACAGGTTTGGCAAATTCGTGTCGTGTAAAATTCGTGTCTGACCTGTGACACGACACGAATACACGAATTGCCAGGTCTAATATATATATATATATATATATATATAGGGTTGGGATCATTGCAGAACCTTAATTTAGTGCATAACTATAGAACCAATCTAAACCATTGGATTATAATATAACACTAGTGATAAGATATTAGTTATGCAATTAACATTGAATTAATAGTTGCCCATCAAGTTTGACTGTCCACTTTGATCATTTTTTACTTTTTTAATATCGAATGTACATGAAGTGGTGCATATGTGTGATATAGTATCACTTCGATGTTGAATATGTGAGATAAACTGTAATACGACATTGAATGATCTTTATATAATATATTGAATGGTCGTATGGGTAAAAAAAATTATGAATATAAACACGTAAAATTTTTTCGAAAAAAATATCATGACCGTTTTCGTAAAATTCTTTAACTTTGACTATTAATTTTGACCATTATTTTGATTCTGTTAATATTGAATGTATATGCAGTGTTGCATCGACGTTGAATATACGATATCTGTGACACCCTTGCCACAACAACCACCATTAACAAGACACCCATGATTAATCACCAATACATCAATTACATAATGATCGGATTACTTAATTAAAGTGCGGAAGCAATTAAAGTACAAAATAAAGTATTACAACAGTTTCAAGGTACCCTATGGTGCTACAAAGGTTACATGTTTATATCTAAAAACTTCCATTACATTACATTGTCCCAAATTTATTACAACATTAATCTCAACAATAAGTTACCAAATAAGCAACTGAGTCTTCAATTTGCTTCAAACAGCAACCTAGCTAGATGGTCCCGCAGCTGATTTTCCTTTTCCTGTAAAAATTTCATCAACTGAAACGTAAGCGAATGCTTAGTGAATACATAGATTGCGCATATTATAAATATTTATGAAGTCCAAAAGTAACCCCGACGACAAACGTCGTATACTCTCTTCGTACACCAAGTACGGACCAGAGCCGCAGCCCCTTCGAGCCCAAAGCTCGGCATTTACACATACCATCTGAGACAAACGAACGATCGAAGATGACATACTGCCTACCGGACCTGGAGGGATCAGCTCCAGCGTCATATAGCACAGTAACATCAGAATTAACGATGCGACCCACCGGTCCATCACTAGATGCACAACAATCGAACGGACATGCAACAAGTAAGAATGTGCATCTAAATCTACGCAAGTTAGTAGAATTCCAACCAAACAAATGAAACAACAGGTCTCAGCAGGCAAAGCTTAACATAAATCAGATATAATCATGCGAAATCTACTGTACTCACAGTGGGTGCGTTATTAAAACTTTAATCAATTTTATTTCTCTTCGGGCTTTCAACCGGATCCACAAAGTACCCCACTGTGGGTTAAACAACACCACAAGGGACCTGTAAGTCAGTTGTAACAACACATCGTGTCAATAACTGTTTGATTCCATAAAACCAAATTTTTATAAGTTTTGCAAAAATTTCAGCCCTAATTCGGATCCATGTCCGAATTCGGACCCCACCCGAATTCGGACCCCCAATTCGGTCCCCAATAGATCCTAATTCGGACCTCATAACAACTTCGGACCACATCGAGTTCGTACCACACTTGTCCCAAATTCGAACCATAGCCAGTTCGGTCCCTCATCGAATTCGGACCACCATCCGAATTCGGATCAATTTGGTTTCCCCAACACTTAGAAATTATTTCTGTTTTTATAAATCAACACTTCGGACCTTCTAAATTTCGGACCACTATCCGAATTCGGTTCCCGAACCGAGTTTACTTACTTAGAAATGTTTTGCTATTTTGGACATCAACATTTCGGATCTTGTCCGAATTCGGTCTAGATCCGAGTTCCTGCCAGATCCGAATTCGGACATCCGAGTTCATAAAAGTGCAGTCTTGATATTTTCCAGATTTAATCCAAGTCATTTTTGTACTTGTTCAATACGTGAAATAACTTACACCAACTAACATTCATGTATTTCCAACACTTTTAACATTAAAATTAACACATTTCTATGCCAATTAAACACTTTTTGACTACTTTTTCATCATTCATCGACACACACACTAAAAACACACACAATTCTCCAAAAATCATACTTATAGTTCAAATCTGAAGCTGAAATTTTGTACATAGCATCTTATACACTCGATTTGAACAAATCCACAACAATATAACACATGCATTATCATTCAAGACCTCAATCTATGTTTCGGATATTTATAAAAACCGAACCATAATGCTTCTAAAATTCGAATTTTAGAGAATTGTTACCTCAAATCTTCAATTGCAGTGTTGATAAATCCTTGATTGCAACCTTGTTTCCAATTTTTTTAACCCTTAATTCCAACTTTTGTTCTTCTTGATTTGCTTAGAGAGAGAGAGAGCCGAGAGATAGAGGTTTTAGAGAGAGAGTGGGAATAATTTCAAATGAGTTGAAATAAACTATCTTCCCTCTTTTATTCCAAATTTCTGACTTTTGACACATTCAACCCTTCAACTTATCCGGTTCCATTAAAATACTGATTTTATAAAATAAAGAATTCTATCTTTATTTTATTTTCCTTAATAATTTAATAATTATTTTCACTTAATAATTTTAGAATTCTAAATTTCCATAATATGCAATCAACTTTATAATCAGTCCAAATTTCGTACCAACTTTCATAATTCAAATACATATTTCAACTTAAATTACAAATTTAAACTTAATAAACTTCAAATATAATAATTTAAATCCGAGGATGTTACAGCATGGGCTCCACCACGCTCAACTTCGTCCTCGAAGTTACTCGGATTCGAACAGTTGTGGATATTTCCTTAACATTTCCGCCTTTGTCTCCCAAGTGTGATTCGCTCCTTTGTGATGCTTCCAATGTACAAGCACCATTTCTATCTCCTTGCTCCTTAATTTCTTCACTTTTGTGTCTAACACACACTCCGGCTCTTCAACATACCGGAGCCTTTCATCAATCTGCAACTCAGCGTGATCAGCCCAATCTTCATTTTCTGTAGTGAAAGACTTCCTAAGATTCCCAACATGAAACACCGGGTGTATGCCCGACATCCCTTCAGGCAATTCTAACCGATAAGACTGATTTCCAACTTTTTCAACGATCCTAAATGGTCCGACGAATCTTGGAGCCAACTTTCCCCTCTTCACAAAACGAGTAACACCCCTCATCGGTGATACTTTCAGATAAACCCAATCGTTCACCTCAAAGCTGATTGGTTTATGTCTCCTGTCGTAGTAACTTTTCTGACGATCCTGGGCCGCTTTCATGTTCTGCCTAATCAACTGTATCTTCTCGTTTGTCTCTTGCAACAATGCCGGCCCAGCAATCGGCGTTTCTCCAGTTTCCCTCTAACAAGTAGGAGTCCTACACCTCCTCCCATACAGTGCCTCAAAAGGTGCCTTCTTAATTGTCGCGTGGTAACTGTTATTGTACGAGAACTCTATTAGTGGCAAGTGATCATCCCAATTGCCACCGAGATCCAGTACACATGATCTCATCATATCTTCCAAAGTAAGATTGTTCGTTCACTCTGGCCATCGGTTTGCGGACGATAGGCCGTACTCATAGTAATTCTCGTTCCCAACCCCTCTTGCAATGCCGACCAAAAGTTTGAGGTAAACCGGCTATCACGGTCAGATACAATAGACTTCGGTACTCCATGTCTAGAAACAATTTCATCCATGTAAATTTGAGCCAATCTCCCAAGTGAGTAATTTTCTCTAATCGGTATAAAATGAGCCGACTTAGTCAATCTATCAACTATTACCCACACAGCATCATGTTGGCGCCTAGTCTTCGGCAGTTTTGTAACGAAATCCATAGTAATGTGCTCCCACTTCCATTCCGGAATGGGAAGCGGTTGCAAACTACCATATGGTTGCTGGTGTTCGGCTTTCACTAACCGACAAGTTCGGCATCTCTCCACATACTGACCTATGTCTTTCTTTAGTCCGGGCCACCAAAAGTCTGCTTTTAGGTCATTGTACATCTTGGTGCTCCCGGGATGTACAGAATACTTTGATTGATGCGCTTCTTCGATGATCACATTTCGCATCCCACCAAACTTCGGCACCCAGATTCTCCCATATATACCTTTCAAACCCGACTCACTTGTTTCCATATTCTTAATCTGCACCCTTATATCCTCAGCACCAACATTCTCGTCTTTCAAGGCTTCCTCCTGTGCGGCCTTGACATCATCTATAATTGTGGATGTTAACATAGTAGATGTCAACATGTAGCAGCAATCTTTAGCATATGCTTTGCGACTCAAAGCATCAGCCACCACGTTAGCTTTTCCGGGGTGACAAATGATTTTACAATCATAATCCTTTATAAGTTCCATCGACCTACGCTGTCTCATGTTAAGCTCTTTCTGACTAAAGATGTATTTCAAACTCTTATGGTCCGTGTAGAGTTGACACTTAGTCCCATATAAATAATGCCTCCATAACTTTAATGCAAACGTAACAGCTGTTAACTCAAGATCATGAGTTGAGTAGTTCTTCTCATGTTGCTTAAGCTGTCTTGAAGCATAAGCAATAACCTTCCCACGCTGCATCAGTACAGCGCCTAACCCCAGTCTTGAGGCATCCGTATACACCACGAAATCATCGTTGCCTTCAGGTAAGGCAAGTATCGGCGCTTCGCTTAACATTTTCTTCAGGATCTCAAATGCCTCCTGCTGCACAGTTTCCCACACAAACGGTGCATTCTTCTTTGTTAATGCAGTCAAAGGAACTGCAATCTTCGAGAAATCCTTAATAAATCTTCTATAATATCCTGCCAACCCCAGGAAACTTCTAACTTCAGTAGCTGAACGAGGCGATTCCCAGTTCTTTATTGCTTCAACCTTAGCCGGATCTACCGAAATCCCAGCTCCAGAAATCACATGACCTAAAAACTGAATCTGTTGTAGCCAAAACTCGCATTTCGGAAACTTGGCATACAACTTCTCTTTCCTCTATAACTCTAATAACTCCTTGAGATGTTCAGCATGCTCGGCCTCGGACTTAGAGTACACCAGTATATCATCAATGAACACAATCACCGACTTATCTAACATCGGTCTACAAACTCGGTGCATTAGATCCATAAACATTGCCGGGGCGTTGGTTAATCCAAAAGGCATCACCAAAAACTCGTAATGCCCATACCGAGTCCTGAATGCTGTCTTCGGCACATCTTCCTCTCGAACTTTCAATTGATGATATCCCGATCTCAGATCAATCTTAGAAAATACACTAGCCCCGTGTAACTGATCAAACAAGTCGTCTATCCTTGGCAGTGGATACTTGTTCTTAATCGTCAACTTATTCAGCTCCCGGTAGTCAATGCACATTCGCATTGTGCCATCCTTCTTTTTTACGAACAATACCGGAGCTCCCCACGGCGACGAACTCGGCCGAATGAAGCCCTTGTCCAACAACTCTTGCAGCTGTGTCATCATTTCCTTCATCTCGGTTGGGGCGAGGCGATAAGGAGAACGAGCTACCGGTGCAGCTCCGGGGATCAGATCAATTCGAAACTCAACTTGTCTCTCAGGCGGCATGCCAGACAAGTCTTCCGGAAACACATCCGGGAATTGTGAAACAACCGGCACATCGGCCAAAGTTCTCTTCTCTGTCTTAGCATCAATCGCATATGCTAAGTATGCATCACATCCCTTTGCAACAAGCTTTCGAGCTTTTGCAATAGTCAGCAAACACAGATCCCCGCTTCTCCTATCCCCATATATACATATCTCACGCCCCTCCGGGGGAGTTATCTTTATCATTCGGCTCTTACACACTATATGGGCTTCATTCTCGATCAACCAGTCCATTCCGACTATCACATCAAACTCGCTGAACTCTATCGGAATCAGATCTAAATTGAAGACTACATCTTCAATTACTAACGTGCAATTTCGGTATACATGATCTACCTTAACTAAAGTATTGCTAGCAGTTTCAATATCAAGTATAGCAGACAACTTAGACAGTGGCATGGCAAGTCGTGGTGCAAAAGTAGTAGACACGAAAGAACGGTTGGCACCCGAATCAAAAAGAACTCGTGCAGGCATGGAATTTACAATAAACATACCCGTGACCACCTCTGGGTTTTCCCTTGCCTCCTCTGCAGTTATCTGAAAAGCACGAGCAGGTGCCCTTTGTGACTGACCCCGGCGGTTAACTGAACCACCACTCGAACCTCCAGACGATCGTGTTGATGATGGGACAGCAGCCGTTGGAGCATTCTTTCTACAATTCCTGCTATAGTGACCCCACACCCCACACTTATAGCAAGCATCACCCTTCCTTGGGCAGTCATTCTAAAAATGGCCCAGCTCCCCACAGCAAAAACAAGCACGTCCGTTAGTGCATTTGCCAAAGTGCTCCAGATGACATTTATTGCAATACTGCGGCTCAGTGTTGATGGAGTATGCACGCGCACGACCGCGATCAGATGAACCAGATTGTCGGCGATACGACTGTTGAGGTGAGTACTGTGAAGACCGGGAAGAACAAGAATATCCTCCCTCGCGTTGGCGCTTCGGCGGTGACGGCTGTGTTGGATTGGTGGAAGCAGCAACAGACCCAATCGAGTAGCCCGACATAATCAAGATCTGTTCTACATTTCTGGCAGCCTCAAGTAAGCCAGCAAATGTAGGGTAGCGGACGTTGCTCATAACCCTCCTAATCTCAATGTCAAGACCAGCCTCGAACCTGGTCACTTTCCTCTCTTCAGTATCAACTTGATGAGGCGCGAATAGACTCAGCCTCGTGAATTCCACCGCATATTGGGACACCGTCTTAGTCCCCTGTACCAGCGCCATAAACTTTGCTTCCAACCTCCGGCGCTCATCAACCGGACAGTACTGCTGAGTGAATAGGTCCTTGAACTCAGCCCAAGTCATAACAGAAATCTTCTCCAATGTCAAAGCGGTCACCATGGCATTCCACCACATGATTGCATCATTTGTGAACATAGCAGTTGCATAACGAACCATGTCCTTCTCAGCACAGTCGCTGATTCGGAATGTTTGCTCAATTGCTGTTATCCATTCCAGTGCGGCAACAGCATTCCCTAAACCGTTAAACTCTACAGCTCCATTTCCTTTAAAATCTTTAAACCGACAACCCCTAGGCTTATTAGATGACCCAGTGTTGTCATCTTGTTCCTCATTATTTCCTTCTCTTTCTTTTTCTTTGTTCTTCCTTTTATCTTCTCTTCTCTTAGCATCGGCCTCATCTCGAGTCCGAAACTGGTCTTGTATCATCTTATTCTGCTCAGCCATCATGGCTAGCATCATCTCTCTTGCTTCATCCGGTGTCATTCCTCCAGACATGTTCTGAAAATATAAACATATAACTTGTTTAGTAACATGTCATTTATTTATAGACACCGCCCAATTGTCCCGTATGATAGTCAATATTCTTAAGATTACTAGATCGTAACCTATCTTAGTTCAGATCATTACTTAGAATCACTACATGTCATCACTTAATGTTTGAGACCAAGACCTCACGGACACTTGGATATCAAACTACTGCTCTGATACCATCTCGTGTGACACCCTTGCCACAACAACCACCATTAACAAGACACCCAGGATTAATCACCAATACATCAATTACATAATGATCAGATTACTTAATTAAAGTGCGGAAGCAATTAAAGTACAAAATAAAGTATTACAACAGTTTCAAGGTACCCTATGGTGCTACAAAGGTTACATGTCTATATCTAAAAACTTCAATTACATTACATTGTCCCAAATTTATTACAACATTAATCTCAACAATAAGTTACCAAATAAGCAACTGAGTCTTCAATTTGCTTCAAACAACAACCTAGCTAGATGGTCCCGCAGCTGATTTTCCTTTTCCTGTAAAAATTTCATCAACTGAAACGTAAGCGAATGCTTAGTGAATACATAGATTGCGCATATTATAAATATTTATGAAGTCCAAAAGTAACCCCGACGACAAACGTCGTATACTCTCTTCGTACACCAAGTACGGACCAGAGCCGCAGCCCCTTCGAGCCCAAAGCTCGGCATTTACACATACCATCTGAGACAAACGAACGATCGGAGATGACATACTGCCTACCGGACCTGGAGGGATCAGCTCCAGCGTCATATAGCACAATAACATCAGAATTAACGATGCGACCCACCGGTCCATCACTAGATGCACAACAATCGAACGGACATGCAACAAGTAAGAATGTGCATCTAAATCTACGCAAGTTAGTAGAATTCCAACCAAACAAATGAAACAACAGGTCTCAGCAGGCAAAGCTTAACATAAATCAGATATAATCATGCGAAATCTACTGTACTCACA
>JAANYP010001674.1:0-54567 GCA_020465985.1 Centrapalus pauciflorus
CCTGCCAAGCGTGTTCGTCACTGAAGACAAAAGGTTATTGAAAACACGGGTGACAGACCTTTTTCTATATCAAAATGGCCTTTACAAGGAAGAAGACGCCAAAGTTGACATTCCTTAAATAGTAAAGGCAATGCAACAGTAGACAAAGTAAAAAGACAAAAGTTCTGCACATGTGAAGACAAGTCTGCTTTTCAGAAAAGTGCAGAAAGGTGATGTTGTCTTTTCAACAAGACTTCTCCTTTTTCCATCCGTCCACTGACGATGTTTCTCTTAGATCCTCTGAATGAGTATAAAAGGAAGCTTCTAAGGACAGAAAGAAGTGTGAAGAAAGCTAAGTGCTGAAACCAAGAGTGAACGTGCAAGTGTGATTTTCATGCATGCAAACCTTCTGTGTAATCCAGTATCTGTGTGTCTAAGCTGTTTTACATAAGCTGTTCCCTTAAAGTCTTGTAAACCCAGTGAGTGCTTCTTAGTGAGTGTATTCATTGTATACTAGTTTGAGTCTGTCTTAGACTAGTAAGCATACTGTTGTATCTGTCATCTCAGCTTGAACTATTCCGCATTCAAGCTTGTTTGTAATTAACAAATTGTTGATAATACATACAAACATTGAGAAAAGAGTGTCTAGTTTTTTAAATTGCTGTATTCACCCCCCCTCTACAGCTTATAACTATATACTTTGGGAACCTCTCGGGACCTACATATATATATATATATATATATATATATATATATATATATATATATATATATATATATGTATGTATGTATGTATATATATAAAGAAATTTTTATTATATTTTGTGAATATGTAATAATATGTATTTTGTCAGTTACTTATAAACTGAAGTAAGAAGTCTACTGTTAGACATATATATTCCAATTTCTAGTTAATATCTTTTTTTTGTAATAATTTAATTCTAGTTATGTATTTGTTTATCTAATGTTTTAAGTTCAAGGACTATTTATGTAATTTTCCCAAAGTCTCTTTGGTTATAAAACCCAAATGAGATGGAGGTTTTGTTGTTGTTGAAGAAAGAAAATATTACAGTGATATATATTCTCTCACAGAGCATTTCATCTTCTTCACCCTATAGAGTATTTTCATTGATAAATCTGATTGAGTGTTACTCTATATGCCATGGTTGTGTAATATCTGGGAAATCAAGCTTTCATTTGGTATCTGAGCTTCGAATTGGATTTCAACTTGGAGCTGTGTTCAAAAAACGTGACCTGCTTTTCATCTCCATCTTCTCAAAAAGGTCCAAATCTCTGATCTTTTGCTTAAATATCATTTGTATGTTGTTATTAATCATAAAGGATATGTTTATTGTGAAACAGAACATCTTTTTCATGGAGAAAATGAATTATCTTGGTTGAAACCATCTGCTCGATAACTCTCTGTGTACTGTACCTAAATTTTGCTCAAAAATATCAAAATTTTTGTGTTAAAAGTAATTATTTGCACCGAAATTGAATTACTTGAGACTTATATCTAATAATTTTGAGATTTAAAACCTGTATTGTGTGAAAAAACTTTGAAAATTCGTGGAATCTTGAAAATACCGAAACCATAAAGGTTTCAGTAGGTTTCTGTTATTTGGAAAAAAGGTTTCAGGCTTGAAAACTAATGCAGAAAGTTGCAAAAAGGGTTTCCTCTTTAAAGGTGTCGGTAGTATTTCAAGATCTCGGTAAAAGGTTTCAGTAATTTTTTGGTCCAAGGTTTCGGGATATATAAGAAAGGTTTCAGCAACATATACCAAAACCTCAAAGGTTTATGTAGTTTTCTCAAGGTTTCGGTACTCAATAGTTTTCTCAAGGTTTCGGTACTCAGTAATTTTCCCAATAGTTTCGGTACTCATCAAGTTTCAGTACCAAGGTTTCGGTATTAAGGTTGGTACCAAGGTCTAGGTACTAAAGTTGATACCAAGGTTTCGGTACTCCATAGTTTCAGTACCCAAAGGTTTCAGTACCAAGGTTTCGGTACCCACAGAGGTTTCGGTACCCACAAAGGTTTCAGTATTAGAGGTTTCGGTACCCAAGGGTTTCAGTACCCAAAGGTTTCAGTATCCCCACTGTTTTTCGAAATCTTTTTAATTCTCCAAAAATTTGTTTCAGGTTATAAGTTGTTTTTATTTTATTTTTATTTGTTTTTATTTGTTTTTATTTATTTTATTATTATAATATAAAAATTAAAAATTAAAAAAAAATAATAATAAGTCAATCATCTCCAAGTTTCCAATTCTAAGATTTATTTTCAAAATCAATCATGGCAAACGAGGCTCTAATTTTGGGAACGGATATTTGTCCATCGGTTCTGTATCGTGGAGAATACGATCAACGGAAGAGAAGGATTCTAACATTTCTTGCGATGCATGATCTGGGTTCTTTGATGCTTAAATCTCTTGAAGAAGGTCCTGTAGAATATTTCACCATCAAACCTGCCAAACCCGATAATGATCCACCAATTCCCAAACTGCGTGAACCACGAGGGCCTCAGACTGAACAGGAACGACTTAGAGCCATAGCTGACATCCAGTTAGAAACTTATCTCCTACAAGCCTTTCCCATCACCATTCTCAACAGTATTGACAGTCAAGAGACTGGCAAGGCCATGTGGGATTAAGTTGCTCACCAAATGCGAGGGTCTGAAAAGGGCGACAAAATGAAAAGGGAGAACATCAAGTCTGCTTTCTCTAAGTTCAAGGCACGAGACGGTGAAACTCTTGAAAGCACTTACAATCGTTTCTGCTCCGTTTTAAACGAATTGAAAAAATGCAAAGTCCACACCCCACAGGACGACATCAATCTTTGTTTTCTTGCTTCGCTTCGTCCTGAATGGAACTCCACATGCCGTACAGTAAAGAGGACTCATGATCTAAATGATATCAATATCCATTTCTTATTTGAGAATCTGCAAGAATCTCAAGACGATGTTGATGATCATCTAGCTATAAGAAACAAGGTTGAGTCGTTATCTGCAAGTGGGAGCAGACCAGTGTTGATTCCCTGGCCCTGATTACTGATTACAAAGGCAAATCCCCAGCCATGCCCTTCTCCTACAAAGATCCTCAAATGGGTCAGTCAAGCCATGAACCTGACAAATCATCGGACTCTGAGATGCTAGACCTCCGTGATCAACTTGCTCTTCTATCCAACAAGTTCAATCAGCGGTTCTTTAAGAAAAAGATCAACAACAACTTGAGATATGAAACAGGTTCGCGTCTGCACAGGGAAGAGAGAACGGATCGTAGTTTCAGAGAAGAGAGAAACACTACCCGTGAACCCAGAAGAAATGATTATCGTGAGGAACCTCGAGGGGATCACAAGGACGAATGGAAAATAGAGAGGGATGAGAGGCGCGATAATCATCGAGATGACTACCGCAACCCTGATGAGGAAAGTATTGAGAGACTGGCTAGAGGAGACAAAAGGAACAGACCTGATGAAAAGAATGTAAAATCTGGAAAAAGTCTTGTCTGTTACAAGTGCGGTGAACAGGGTCACTTTGCCCGAGAATGTGTTAAACCTTTCCAATGAAACGCTGACTACTATCATCGAAAACTGGCAATGATTGAAAGGAAAGAGGGTGGTCAAGCTCTATTAGCAAAGGATGACTATTCGATGGATGATCAGAGTGATGATGAAAATGATGGAGCTAACGATGTTCCATGTTATTTGGCTAACATCTTCGGTCTCAACTCTGGTGATCTAGGGTCAGATATGCAGATGGTTCAAGAACAGCTCATAGATTCAAGAGCTGAAAGAAGTGGAGGACGTGAGGAAAGATATGCTTCAGATGATGAACAGGTTGAAGAGACGTCCACCTCATCCTGTCTAATGACTAATGACAAAGACTTCATCTCGTCTGATGGCGAATCCAGTGAGGTACATTCTGAATTTGAATTCAACTTAATCAACGATTTCAAACTTCTCACTGAAAAATATCATTCTCTAGAACATAAATTTTTTCTTGAAAAGGAAAAGTCTCACATTTTTTATAAAAGTTGGTCAAAGTTCAAAGTGAAAAATCAAATATTCAGATAGACATGGTCAAGATTAATGATACGAATTATTCTTTAATTGAAACTTCAAAGAAAATTTAAGAAGAGAACAATTCATTGAAATCTCAGCTTTCTGAAGTGTCAAACAAATTTGAATCCATCTCATGTGAAAACTCTCAGAATGCACAAAAGTTCAAAATGATTTCTAACGAAAGAGTGGAGTTGTATGCAAAAATAAAGACTCTTGAGGATGAATTTCTGAAACGTGGTCAAACTGATCAGACCATCCACATGATAAACCGAAAGAGACTCGTTTCTATCATTCTAAGGAAGGTATTGGGTATGAAAGTCCCAAAATTCTTAACAAGGTATTAAACATTTTACCTACCTTGTATGATCACAATTACATGGGACATGGTTTTAAGGCAATTTCCATCGTTCAACAGAAGATGCCTTAAATGAGGAAGATTCAAAACGAAAACTTTGTGAAAACAAGCATACATCTTTTGGCTATGAGCGACTAAATGACAGTTATTCCACTAGAGAACCCACTCTATCGGACGACTACATACATAGTTACTCAAAGTCAGAAATGGATGCTAAACCTGTTGCATCAACATCTCATTCTTACATTCCCACCTTCGTTCTTCAAAATCAAATCACACATCTTGAAAAAGAAATTTTGAAAGGTGAGGAGAATTTTATTTGCAAAGGTTTTGAACAAACAGTTCTGGATACCATGTATCAAGGTTTTCATTCAGACTTACAAATTCAAATATTCTCCTTTCACACCCAACCTTCGGTTTAATTGGCAAATGATCAAAGAATCGTTTTTGAAAAAGAGAGAAAATTATTCTTAATCAAAGAACAAAATTTTAAAATTCAACTCAAATCCAATGATGATGACCTGGCTTCATACCTAACTATCATCAAGGATTTGGAAAATGAAATCTCTCAACTGAAACAAATCTAACTCTCCATTCCCTCCACTAAATGAAAAGCAAAGGTTTCGGCAGTGTCAGGTAAAATTTCCAAAAACACCGCTTTACCAAATGTTGCAAAAGGCAAAGCAATATTGGAATTTTCTCCAAGAATTCTCAAAGGTGAGTGCTCAACAAATCTTAAAACCAAAGTTTCAAAGGATACTAGACATTCTCCTACAAAGAATCACAAGTATTCTGTGAAACTCACTCACTCAGGAAATGCTTCTCATTCTAAGAGTTCACATGCAACTGATTCAAAATTGTCTGATGTTACAGATCATCTGAATGATTCCCAAAGAGCAGTCAAGCAACCTTAATTTTTCAAGAAGGCATCTGTGCCATTGCATGTCATTTCCGACAATTCTATTTCAAGAAGTAGATTAAATGTAGTAGGAAAAACATGAAAAACTCCATTCTTCAATGGGTTCCCGTAGTGTCTGATTGATCTTATGTAGAATGGTTCCTGTGTACTCAGTTCAGGACCCCCTTTTAACCGTACAAGTTTTCTGGACACACCAGTTCAGAACACGGTTAGTGATAGAAAGGAGTTTTATGTGGTTACTTATTTGATTTCAATGATAGGTAAAAACAACATGGGTAATGGGTTCGGGATGCTCTCGTCACATGACCGGTAGAGTTGAGTTATTGTCTAACTACGTCGAGGAACATTGCGGGTCAGTAAGATTTGGGAATAAAAATCATTTACCGATCGTTGGTCATGGAGATTTAGTTTCAGAAAATCTCATCATCCAACATGTGAACTATGTACCGGGATTGGGCCACAATCTCTTTAGCATAGGACAGTTCTGTGATAAGGGTCTCGAGGTGAACTTTAAAGCTACAAAATGTAGTGTGAGAACTGATTTGGGAAATGAACTGCTGTCAGGATTCCGTAACTCAAACTTGTATACCATCGATCTGGCAAAACTCAAACAGAAAGAAAGCATTTGCCTTCTCTCCAAGGCTTCAATAAAAGGCTCTTGGTTGTGGCACCGTCGCTTATCTCACCTCAACTTTGACAATATTAATAAACTGGTCTCAAAAAGTCTTATCAGAGGCTTGCCAGTGCTCCGGTACGACAAAGATAATCTTTGTGGAGCATGTGAAAAAGGGAAAATGAAAAGAGTAGCCACATAAATCCAAACTCGAACCCACATCCAAAAGGCCGTTGGAGCTCCTCCACATGGACTTATGTGGACCAATGAGAATCCAAAGAATCAACGGAAAGCGCTATGTGTTGGTTGTCGTGGATGACTATTCTCGATACACATATGTTCGATTCTTGAGAAAACCAAAGATGAGGCTCCTCAACATATCATTGATTTAATCAAACTTGTTGAGACAAAGTTGTAGTCAGCTGTCCAATTCATCAGAACAGATCAAGGCACAGAATTCAAGAATTCGGTTCTTGAAACTTTCCTGAGATCGAAAGGCATTCATCATCAATATTCCGCTTCCAGGACTCCACAACAAAACGGGATTGTCGAAAGACGAAACCGAACTCTGGTGGAAGCTGCTCGAACCATGCTTTCCTATTCAAAGTTGCCAAGATTTCTGTGGGCCGAAGTTGTTGCCACTGCTTGCTACACGCAGAATCGCTCAATAATCCGTAAGCGCTTCAACAAAACTCGCTTTGAGCTAATTAACAAACGATTACCCTATATCAAATAGTTTCGTGTTTTTTGTTGCAGGTGTTTTGTACTGAACGACAGGGAGAATCTCGGAAAATTCAGCGAGAAGGCCGATGAAGGAATTTTTATTGGATACTCCACATCATCAAAAGCTTATCATGTCTACAACACTCGCACTAGGACTGTGAATGAAAGCGTTAATGTATCATCTGATGAATTGGCTGAATCCAGTAATGAAGCTACAACTTCTAGGCCGCCAATTTCTCAATCTCAGAGTCCTTCAGCTTCTGCAACAGCAGACGACTCATTAAATACTTTATTTGATCACTTTTATAATGATTATTTTGAGTCTGCTAATCCGAACGTTTCATATTCTGTTCCTGCAGAACAAATTGTGATAACATTGGATAACTTGGTGATCAATGCAACAACATCACCTGATTCAGTACCAACTGAAACATATCCAATCACTAAATCTTCTCCTCAACAAGCATCAGAATCAGCTCAACAAGATTCCTCAAATTCTGTTATTCCCGATCAAACCGATGACGAACCAGAATTTGTTTAACCACATACCATAATGCCATCTCTTGAAAGATTTGAACAATTAATCACCCCATCTGATGTTCATCCATCTCAACCATCCAGTTCCCCTCTTCCACATGAAATCAAATGGACTCGTAGCCACCCCACTGACCAAATCATCGGTAACCCGTCCACTGGAATTCAAACGAGACGTGCTTCAGCCAATGAATGTCTATTCTCATCGTTAACAAGCAGTGCTGAACCTTCTCGTGTGGATCAAGCTTTAAAGGACCAAGACTGGATTGTTCTTATGCAAGAAGAATTGAATCAATTTGAACGACTGCAAGTATGGAGATTTGTACCCAAACCAAAGAATCGGATCATTATTGGAACAAAACGGATCTTCAAAAATAAGCGAGATGAAAATGGGATAGTGGTAAGAAATAAAGCGAGACTGGTTGCTAAAGGATATCGTCAACAAGAAGGAATTGACTACGACGAAACTTTTGCTCCAGTTGCAAGACTCGAGGCCATCAGAATATTCTTGGCGTTTGTTGCATACAAAGATTTCAAAGTATATCAAATGGACGTCAAAACAACATTCCTGAATGGAGTCCTCAACGAGGAGGTCTATGTTTCACAACCTGAAGATTTTGTTGATGAACATAAACCTGATCATGTTTATGTTTTAGACAAAGCTTTATATGGTCTAAAACAAGCTCCTCGTGCCTGGTATGATAGCTTATCTTCATTTATTACCCTATCTGGTTTTTCAAAAGGTGTAGTGGACACAACTTTGTTTACTAAATCTAAGAGAAGACACATAATTCTTGTACAAATTTATATGGATGATAAACCTTGAGTTTTGCAAGAGCTTCTCAGACCTCATGGAGTCGAAGTTTGAGATGAGTATGATGGGAGAGATTAACTTCTTTCTCGGATTACAAGTCAAATAGCTTCCAGAAAGAACTTTTGTCAATCAGTCTAAATACACTTTAGACATGCTGAAAAAATTTAAACTTGATTCTTGTACATCATCAAAAGTTCCTGTGGCTTCACATTGCAAGCTAAACGTTGATCCTTCTGGAAAAAGTGTTGATGCGACACAATACAGGGGTATGATTGGCACATTTCTTTATCTCACGGCAAGTAGGCCAGATATAATGTTCTCACCATGTCTTTGTGCACGTTTTCAAGCCAACCCAAAATAATCACACCTTCTCGCTGTAAAGAAGATTTTCAGATACTTAAAGGTCACTCCAAATCTTGGACTTTGGTATCCAAAAGGATCCAATTTAGATTTAACTGCTTTTTCAGACGCAGACTTTGCAGGTTGTCATCTTGACAGAAAGAGCACTTCAGGAAGCGTACAATTCCTAAGGGAAAGGCTGGTTAGTTGGTCATCAAAGAAACAAAATTGTGTTTCAACATCCACAGCTGAAGCCGAGTACGTTGCAGTTGCTAGTTGTTGTTCTCAGGTGTTGTGGATGCGAACACAACTGTGTGACTATGGTTACTTGCTATCTAGAATCTCTATCTACCGTGACTCCCGAAGTGTCATCACTATCTCTTGCAATCCAGTTCAACACTCTCGCACAAAGCACATAGACATCAGGTACCATTTCATCAAAGATCATGTAGAAAAAGGTACAGTTGAACTCTATTTTGTTCGAACGGAGGATCAATTAGCTGACATTTTCAACAAGGCCATGGATGATTCGCGGTTTCAAACCTGGGTTGCAAAATTAGGCATGTTGAATAATCCGGCTTAGATTTATCTAAATTATCGAACAAACTTTAGTACAACTCTATCTTTGTCTGTTAGGCACAAAAAGGACTCAATCAAACCTGCTGTACATCTGAGGGGGAGATTTTTAAATCAAACCTGTTAATGCACTTGAAGGTTGAATTTAAGGCCTGTTATATGCCTTATTGATACCTGAAAGTGATTTGCAATATTAGTCCAAAGCTGTTTACCATGTTGCATTCGTTGCAACAAAGGCAGTTTGTCCAAGCTGTTCTGTCTGCTGAACAGGCTGGACATAAACTGTCTACGCTGCTCTATTCTGTTGAGCAGCTTGGACAGTTTACAAGTGTTTTGTTCTTTGTGAACAGAACCTGTTCTTTGTGAACAGGATAAACACTTTCTGGAATATGTTTCCAAGCCCTCATGTATTGTTTTTGGCTACAAGATCAGTTTACAAGTCGAAGACAAAGTGGAAAACAGAACTGCACAGCCTACCCATGTTGTTCTGTTACATGAAGACAAACAGATATTTGAAAAGGGTGACAGACCTTTTCTTATATCAAAATGGCATTAGCAAAAGAAGAAAGATGCAAAGTTGACATTCCTCTTTTGGTTAAAGCCTTATGCAACAGTGACAAAAAGGAAAAGACAAAGATTCTGCCATGTGAAGACAAAGGTACTTTATCAGAACGTGCAGAAAGGTGTTTTGTCCTTTTGGAAAGACTCTCCACTATCTCTTCTGTCCAATGAAGAAGCTTCACTGAGATTCTCCTTTTGAGTATAAAAGGAAGCTTCTAAGGATAAAGAGATATCAAGAGTGTGAAATCAGAACGTGCATTGAAGTGTGTTATTCCATGCATGCAAGTCTGCTTATATAAAACAGTCGAGTGTGTCTAAGTTGTTCTTCTGTAAGCTGTCCTTCTGAGTCTTGTAAAAATAGTGAGTGCTTCTAAGTGAGTGTATTCATTGTACCTAGTCTGAGTGAGTCTTAGATTAGTTAACCAACTAGTGTATCTGTCATCTCAGCTTGAACCCTTCCGCATTCAAGCATGTTTGTAATTAACACTTGTTAATAATATACACAAACATTGAGAAAAAGATTGTTAAGTTTTAAATAGCTGTATTAACCCCCCCCCCCCCTCTACAGCTTAGAACTATACACTTGGGAAACCTTTCGGGACCTACAACTGGTATCAGAGCAGGTAGAGTGTGTGTTAACTCTAGATCTCTTATTCTCCAAAATTTTCCATGGACAATAGTGCTGCAAATTCCTCATCCTACTATGACAATGGATCAATGGCCAAACCCCCAAAGTTCAATCATCAGAACTTCTCTGGTTGGAAGTGCAGAATGATGCTCTATTTAGAGAATCTGGATGTACAACTACCAGAGATAGTAATGGAAGGTCCCTATGTGCCAACTTCTGTTACTACCATAACTCCTGCTATTGAAGGAGCTGCATGCCCCTGAAATCAGAACCTTTGAGAAGGCTAAAGCTCAATGGTCTGATGAAGACAAAAGACTGGTTGCTCTGGATGCAAAGGCCATGAATAACCTGGTTATCTCTCTGCCTGATGATGTGTTCAAACAGGTTGAGAAGATGAAGACTGCAAAGGAGACGTGGGATACTTTGTGTACCGTCTATGATGGACCCACAATCACACTGGATAACAGGATTAACAATCTTGTTAGACAGTATGAACTTTTCTTTGCAAAACCAAAGGAGTCTCTCACAGAAACCTACACCAGGTTTACTGCTCTTGTTAATGATCTCAAAGCTGTTGGGATCACAAAGGACAGCCTGACCCTGGTGAATAAGTTCTTGGACATCTTACCTGAAGAGGGGAACTACTTTTCTACCATCTTGAGAAATTCAGGTACCATCAAAGGTATGGATCTTGTAAACTTATATGGATCCTTACTAAATGATGAGCAGTCAAGGCAGCAGAAGAGAAATGCCTTGGAAACGTCCAAGTGCTGCCTTAGTGGCCAGCGTGAGACAACCTGTTGGGCAGGTATGTGATGTGTTCACACAACCTGATCAACAGGCTAATGATGAAAGAGAGGAAATGTCTGATGAGGAAGACAGTGCAGATCTTGCTGAGCTTGATGATGAGCAGATGATAGCCATGCTTGTCAAAAGGTTCAACAAGAAGAGGTTTGGAAGAAATATGCTGCAGGGGAACTCAAATGCTGGCAAGAAGAAGGCATTTGATAAATCTAAAGCTGAGTGCTTCAAATGTGGCAAAACTGGCCATATAGCTGCTGACTGTGTGTCAAAAGCTGTTGGGCAGTCTTCCAAACCATACAAGACCAACAGGGATGATGGCTATAGGGTTAAGTACCTTATGGCCATGGCTAAGCTGAAAAAGTTGGAAAACTCAGTGGCTTCCAACAAGCAAAAGGGACTGATGGCAGAGACATGTGACTGGGAGGAGTCTGATTCATCATCAGATGAAGAAGACAACAATTGTCTGATGGCCAATACTGATGTCCCATCAACTAGCAATTTCAAACAGGACTTGGCTGAAGCTGAAGCCTTTAGCAGCTTGGAGAACTGGAACCCTACAATGATGTACAAGGTACAAAATTTTATGGCTTACAGTTCTGATGAAAAAGTGAAAATTTTTGAATATATGTTGGTTGATTTAAAAGCTGCTGTTGAGAAGCACAATGTTTTACTATCTGAAATCTCTAAGCTTAAAACTGATCTTGAAATTAAATCCGGTAAACTGGACTGTTTCCATAAGTTGGAAACTGAACTTGATGAACTAAAACACATCAACTCCATTTTACTGGAAGAAAAGAGAGAAACAGATGTAAAACATGCAAAGCTTCAAAAGATAGTTGACTCTTGGTGCCAAGCTGCACAAAAAGTCAGCCGTTGCATAAGTCAGCAGATCCCTGCACAAATCCAAGCCTATCTTCTTGACACAGCAGCTTCCATTGTTGAGATTAGTAATCTGAAAGATGACTTATCCACTCTTGGTGAGCTTCCCAGTACTTTCATCCAGAAAGTTAATGGAAAGCTGATCTCAACAAACAGGTTTGTCAGGCCTCAAAACACTGACAGCTTGTGTGAAAAAGGCTCAAAAGCTGATGATGGAATGTGTTCTCCATCAACTCAGCCTGCTAAGTGCTATGCTGATTCACACAAGCAAAAGAAAGGAAAACATACTCAAACTGCAGCGGTGGATACTAAACCTGTTGACAAAACAGGCTCTGGGTCCAAAGCTGATGGCAAGAGACATGTTAATCCTTTTGATGCTGAACATTTTGAAAATAAGTTTTCAAAAGGTAAGCAGCCTGCTTTCAACAAGGGTAAGTCTCATGTTGAAAGTAAATCTGTTGTGGTTTCAAATAAGTTTTCAAATCATAGTGGAAAACTGGTTATAAATGAAAATAAGTCTTTCAAAACCAGAAACAGTGATTATGCTGATAGGCAGCGTCAATCACATCTCAGTAAGGGCAAAGGCAAAGCCATTGCTCAGCCTGAGAAATCTGGGAATAAGTTTCCCAAACCTGTGGAAGGTCAAAAGCCAATCAAGCTTCCTGTTTTTGACATCTGTCCTCCCAAAAAGAGGAAAGAAGAAACAGGCAAAGCTGTTGCTATTGTGCCATCCACCCAAGCTGTTGATTCATCGAAAAATAGTAATAAGTTTGCTAAACCTGCTGATAAAATCAACAGAAATAATTCAGAATGTGTTTCTGAAAGCTCTTCTTCCAAAAAGGCCAAAAAGAGAAAATGCTATAAATGTGGGAAGAAGACACACATGGCCAAAGACTGTCCTGAAACTGAGGACATGAGGCCTGTTGACTCTGCTAGTTCCATCATTGCTAAAACAAGCAGTGTTGGAAGTAACTTAGTCAATGAGAGTGGTATCCAAATTGATACCATTCAAATAGGAAATATTAATGTGGATATCTCTAGCCCATCAACACATGTTGATGAAGTAGGAGAACTCATCTCTGTGATGAGTTCCCCTAAAAGTAACTAATATTTTCCTATGACATTCTGCAGGACAAACAACCATCCCAGGTTTGGTACTTGAACAGTGGTTGCTCAGGGCACAGGACAGGTTGCAAGGACCTGCTGAATGATCTCAGGCCTGAAATAGGGCCAAAAGTCACATTTGGTGACAATGTACAGGGATCCACTGAGGGATATGGAACTCTTAAAGCTGGTGCTGCAGTGTTCAAAAGAGTAGCCTATGTGGTTGGGGTAAAACATAACCTTGTTAGCATAAGTCAACTATGTGATGCTGGCTACAAGGTTAACTTTGATGAGCACATGGGTTACATATTGGATCCCCAAGGCAAAGTTGTGTTATATGCTCAACGAAAGAAAGGTGTATATGTTGTGGACATGAAATCTGTTGATCCCACAACTGAAACCTGTTTTCTCACAAGAACCAATGCAGACCTAAACTGGTTATGGCACAAAAGGCTGTCACACCTGAACTTCAAGAATATCAACAAACTCTGTAAGAAAGAGTTGGTAACAGGTTTGCCTTCTATGACCTTTGTTAAGGATCCACATGGACTTGTTTGGACCAGTCAATGTCCCAAGTCTAGGAGGAAGAAGATACACTCTAAGGTTGATGAGTTCTCCAGGTTTACATGGGTAATCTTCTTGAAGAGCAAAGGAGAGGCTGCTAGAGAAATCATTGGATTTGTCAAAAAGATGGAAATGTTGAACTCTGCTCAAGTAAAGCAGCTTAGAAGTGATCATGGTACTAAGTTCAAAAACAGTACTCTTGAAGACTTCTGTGAAGAAAAAGGGATCTCTCAAAACTTTTCAGCAGTAAGAACTCCACAACAGAATGGAGTTAGAATGGAGTTGCTGAAAGAAGAAATAGAACCCTTATTGAAGCTGCTAGAACCATGCTGTGTGCATCTGGTTTACCTTCATCATTCTAGGCTGAAGCACTCAACACTACTTGCTTCACCCAAAACAGATCCTTAGTGGTGAAAAGGTTCAACAAGACTCCCTATTAGCTGCTCAAAGGGAGGAGGCCAAATATTAGCTACTTCCATATGTTTGGATGTCCCTGCTTCATTCTGAATCAAAGGGACCAACTGGCAAAGTTTGAACCAAAAGCTGATGAAGGGGTGTTTGTTGGATACTCTGCTATCTCCAAAGCCTACAGAGTATACAACAACAAAAGAGGTGATAAATGAATCTATCAACGTCACCTTTGAAGAGTCCAGGATTGCCTCCACCAAAGCTGTTCCTGAATCAGTTTCAGGAGAACTCAACTTTGGTGATCTCATGCATTCCAACAGTGAAGAGGACTCAAAAGCTTCCACTACATCCAGAGTGGAACCTGCAAACCATGATGGACATCATGATGATTATGTTGATACACCCTGTGTGAATAAGTGTACTGACTTAATTACAACTACATGTCCTGAACCAATCAATGCTGATTTTCCTGGATCCTCTGCTGATATGTTCAACAGTGGTCAGTCATGTTCAACAAGTGAACAGGCTCAAGACAACAGTGTGTCTGAAAATCTTGAGAGCTGTTCAACAGGACCTGCTGAAGATGCTAACAACTCAGGAGAATCCTCATTGAAGAATGACCCTAAGTGGATCAGATGTCACCCCAATGATCAAATAATTGGTGACATCAACAAAGGGGTACAAACGAGATGGTACAGCTTTGGGAACTTTTGTATGTTCTCTAGTTTTGTGTCTCTCATGGAGCCAATGAAAGTGGATGAAGCACTTAAATATGCCAATTGGATCACTGCCATGCAAGAAGAACTCAATCAGTTTGAGAGAAACAAGGTATGGAAGCTGGTCCCTGCTCCTAAAGGTAAAACTATAATTGGCACCAAATGGGTTTACAGGAACAAGATGGATGAGCAAGGTAATGTCATTAGAAATAAGGCAAGACTTGTTGCTCAGGGCTATAGACAGGAGGAAGGCATTGACTACAATGAAACATTTGCTCCTGTGGCCAGGCTAGAGGCAATTCGTTTGTTTCTAGCCTACGCTGCTCATAAGAGCATGAAGGTATTTCAAATGGATGTGAAGAGTGCATTTTTAAATGGAAAGCTGCAAGAGGAAGTTTATGTCAAGCAGCCTCCAGGTTTTGAAAATGAACATCATCCAGGTTTTGTCTATAAGTTGGACAAAGCTCTCTATGGTCTAAAACAAGTCCCTAGAGCCTGGTATGACACTCTTACTGATTTCCTTATGAGTAATGGTTATTCCAGAGGTAAAGTGGATACCACACTGTTCATAAAGAAAGTGAAGTCTGATATTATGCTTGTTCAAATCTATGTGGATGACATAATATTTGGTTCTACTAATGAACAATTATGCAAGAATTTTTCATTACTCATGAAATCCAAGTATGAAATGAGTATGATGGGAGAACTTACTTTCTTTTTAGGATTACAGGTTAAACAAACCTCAACTGGAATTTTTATAAATCAAAGAAAGTATACTTTAGATCTATTGAAAAAGTTTAAATTTGATCAGAGTTCTCCTATACACAGGAGGAAGGCATTGTCTTGTAACCTGATCAGCTATAGACAGGAGGAAGGCATTGTCTTGTAACCTGATTAGCTATTGAACACAACCTGTTCTTACATAGCTGAACAGATTGAAGGAGCGGCTTGAAGAGTGAACAGCTTGTGATGACCCTGCTCATCACAGGTTTGACCATCAGCTTGGACTATCAGTTTAATTACCTTTCTTCACAATTAAGTTACTTAATTTTTGTTTATTTAACTTAATTACTGCGGATAATGTGAGTTTCGTGTGTTAGTGACTAAAAAGGGCTCAAGTGGTCTGACAAACGGTCTGACATGGACAACCGTTCCGTTTTCCGTTAACGACCTTTTCAAATCAACCGCCCAAATGTTTCTCTCTCATACCCACTCACATTCAAATCCTATAAATACCCCTACTGTTTTGATCTTCGTCTTCCTCACTACTTCCATAAACCTCCTAAGAACCCTAAAAGTCGACTAAGTGTCTTGTGCTTCTGATACTCTCACTACTTCCCAAATGGCTCACAGAAACAACCCCTTTCTACCAGTATTTGTTGGTGACGATGTACAGAAACACTCATCAGTCACCACAATGCTCACACTGAAACCCACTAACTACATTGCCAACCTCACAATTCCCAAAAACTATGTGGGAAAAGGCTATGACCAAATGGTGGAGTTTTTGAAAGTTCATCCGTTAAACTACGCTATGACTGCACCTCCTGGTGTCCTGTACCAAGAAATGGTGTATGAGTTCTGGTACACCTGTGCCTACAACCCAGATACCAAAGTCATCAAGGGCACCATAGTCAATGGGACTCAGACCATTGAGATCAACACTCGTCTGCTCAGGGAAGTTCTTCGACTCCCTGTGGTTGAAAACTATGATCAGCCACAGCCTGAAGATGAACAGATGAAGAATTTGTTGCACTTCGGTGGTGTAGCAGAACCAAAAGTTGGAGCAACGCTGTTCAGAAAGGATCTGTCTCCTACTTACAGCTTCTTATTCGCCTCTGTGGTAATGTGCTTCAGCAGCAAAGTTGGTTCCTTTGACCAACTAAGCCGTGATGAAATCCCTATAGTTCTGCAGCTTGTGGTTGGAACTACAATCGACATGGCAAAATGGATTTTTCCTGAATTTGAGGGGCCTGGTGCAGCAGGAAACACGACCAGCTGTTGTTCGATATCCCAGGTTTCTGAGCCTCATCTTCAAGCATATTTTTGGTGAGCATTTGTATAACTCTCAGCCTTTACTTCATACTGCTGCATTCCCTGTAATAGGGAATAGAGTTTTCTATACTCCGGTTCTCCCAAATGAGCCTCCTCTCTCTACTCCAATGAGGAAGCTGTTAGGATTGGTGGAAGGACCCTCTGATGTGAGGGTGGATCCAGAAGCTGCTCCTGCTGGAAAATCCAAATCCAGGGTCAAGTTTGTTAAGAGGACCCTGGAAACGACTGAAGCTGGGCCTGTCCATAAGAAGGCCAAAACAGCTAAGTCAAAGTCTACACCCTCAGCCTTTGTGGCTGAGGGGGAGTAGGCTCCTCACCCTGGGTCATTTGTTGATCCTGAAGCCTTTGTGGCTGGTGCCTCTGTGGCACCTGAGACTATGGAATAGGCCAACCCACCTGTTTCTGCCCCAGTCTCCAAACCTGTCCAATCTGAACCTCTCACCTCTCCAAAATCACCCACCTCATCTCACATATTATACCAACCGCAAATCCATAGCCAGAAAGAAACCAGCAACCCAAACAGCCCAAACTAGCCCCTCTGTTCCCTCTCAACAGGGTTCAGTTGAAAAAGAAGCAACCCCTGCTGCCTCTCCTATTTTGGGAGAAGGATCAGCACAATTGGAGTCTGCTTCACTCCACCCTGTGTCAACCTCAAGTCAGCCTAGACCCTCTGGTTCCTCCCAACAGGAGCCAGTTGTACAAATGGAGACAGCCACATCAACTATTCCAGCCTCCCAACAGGCTGAGAATATTGAAAGACAGGAGCTCTCTCCACTCCGTACTGAGTCCACACTGTCCCCACCTCATACTTCTCTACACCCTGAGTCTGCACGAGGTGTCCACACTGCTGGCTTAGACCATCCAGCAGCTCAGCCTCCATCTTCTGTTCCCCATGATGCAGCTGTTCTACACCAAACAGCTGTTGAAGGACCAACCACTCAAGCTGATGAACCTCGGGGAATAGAACATCCCTTTAGTGAGGCTACTCCCTCTATGCAAACTCTATCAGCAGGTTTCACCACTACTGATGTTGAAATGCAAATTCCAACTCCCCATGATGAGGTACCTTTAAACCAAGGTACTGCAGAGGGAACCACCACTGGCCTTAATGAAGAAACTGCAAAACAAGCAGTGTCTGAAAGGCTACCATCCTCTACCCACTCTCCTGATGATGCAGCTACAGCCTCTGCTGAAGGGCCCATCGACCCCTCCAAGCTGGGCCACATTACTTTTGCCCAGGCTATGGAGCTTCTTTCCAAAATACCCTCTCCTTCTACATCACATCCACATACACCAGCCTCATCCTCTTCATCTCCATCTACCAACTCCAAACAATCCACCCATACACCTCCATCCCCTAAGGACCTGTCTTTGAAGGATCAGCTCTCCTTGCTGACCAACAAAGTTGGATCTTTAGAAACTTCAATGTCCTCTCTACCCTCTCTCATTTCAGACTCTGTGTCTGAACAGCTTAGGGGATTCTTTGATATGTTCAAGGATTCCTTCCCAGCCACTCCACAAACTGACAACTCCTCACAGCTGCTTGCACTCACTGCACAGCTGCACAATGTCTCCACATCCCTCTCCTCAATTCTTTCACTCCAACAGGACTCTGTGTCCTCTATGACAACCATATCCCAACAGCTGTCATCTCTCCTCACTACTTGCAATTATACACTTCCTGCCACTTTGGCCAGCATAAACACCTTAATAGGCTCTCTATCAAATTCTGTGTCATCAAATCTTGCTGATGTGCAGGACTCTCTTGAGTTACATCTTGCACAGCTCCAAACTTTGTTGTTCACAGCTTCTGATAGAGAAAACATTCTTAAGCTGACCACCCTTGCTGATACCCAATCATCCTCTCTTCAAAACTGTCTTCCCAAATTGCAGAGGTGAAGGACAACCTGGCTTTCTTAGTGCATAGCCTGGTTGGTCCCAAACCTGCTGCCAAAACTGCTAGCAAGCCTGCTGAATTCGTTTCTTCAGGCAGACCAATTGTTGAAGGTGCTGGTCCATCTCCTTCAAAGGGGGAGAAGCTGTCTGCCTCTAAGACTAAGTCTAAGGGGGAGAAAACTTCTTCTCCTAAGGAGAAATCAGTATCCACTAGTCAACCAGCAGGAGCATCTGCAACGGCTACTGGTACAGTGGAAGGTGCTTCTCAAGCTGCTAAGCCTACTCAGGCTGAATCTCCAAACCCTGCCCAGTCTAAGGGGGAGGAATTCATTTCTGAGGACAGGCCAAGCAGCAGAAGGAGGCATCTCATTTTAGAGGAAGAAGAAGAAGAGGAAGATACTCCTGAAGCTGTTATCACTACAGCAACTAAAGGAAAAGAAAAAGCAGCAATTGATCCTGAACAGCAGAAAGCAGCAGAGTTAAAGTTTCACAAAGCCAGGGCAAAGGAAATGGGTCTTCCCATGGATAAATACTTTGAGTTCAGAGATGAACAGCTTAAAGCCCTGGAAGCACTAAGAGAAGAAGAAGCCTCTGCCAAAGCTGCCAGAACTTTTGCACTTCAAGGGGCAAGCAAAATCAAAATGCCCTCTCTGGATGTGCAAAAGAAACTGATGGAAGCTGCTAAGGGATCAGCTAGTGAGAAGGAAGTTGAAAAGGAAGTGGGTGCTCACGTCTCTGTGACCAAACCAAAGCAAGCATCCTCTGCAAGGGCCCAGTTCCATTTTGACAACTTGGCAAGGAAAAACTTTCAGGATGTTGCTGATAGAAGGCTTGCCAAGGAAGCAAGTGTCAAAGCTGTCCCCATATCAAGAAAAGGCAAACAATGGAAATTGCAGATAACCAGAATGGGTGCAACAGGCCCAGAACTGGAAACTTATGACTACAATGATGTTGCACAGATGGGGTACAGGGAATGGGTTGAGCTGGCAGTTGCCCTGAGCCAGTCTAAGTCAGAAACGACTAAGACTATCAGGGCATATATTAAGAAGTTGATGGAGAGAGTGCAGGATCTTGGCCTGATCTCAAAAGAAGTAAGTGAGGGTGTCTCTGTGACATACCCCAAAATAAAGGTCAGGAGGACAAGAAGGGATTTTGAGCTAGAGCAACTCCTCATCTTAATTGAACAGGGTGATTATGCTCTTGAGATGAAAGGAATTGATTACAGCCTGCCCAGTGGAGTAGAGTTTGAAGAAGGCAAAATTATTGAAGAACCTGAGTTAGGGGCATTTTTTGTAGATCCCCTAACACTGAAGAAATGTTTTTCAGAGAGCTTCAGATCTATACAAGGTGAATCTGAGACAGCTTCTAGCCTTCAGACTTGCAACTTCATTCAGGCAGTCAAGCAAGTGGAGAGCAGCCATCTGGGATCAGCTCAGAGGCTGCTATGAGAGAGGAGAACTTCAAGATCCCAAGTTTATGATCATCAGAATTGAAATCCAAGATCTAGAGGAAACAAGGGATGAGCTTGAAAAGATGTTTGAAGGACCACCTCCACTGGAGTAAAGTCCATCTACCATCAGGGTAGGTGAAGAATGGAAGGTGTCCATCTGTTGGACAGGCTTGCCATTATCTGCTCCCAACATCAACAGTCCAAGTTGTTGATTTCTGTTGTACATCAGTTGTACTTTGTTACATGTGTTGTAACTTCTCTTATTTACATTAGTTGTAATATACATTAGTACATTAGTTGTACTCTTGTAAAAACAAGTGTTGTTCTCTGTAATCAAAATCAGTATGTATATAAACTGATCTTTTACTTTACCTGGATGTTGTAATTTTATTTCAGCAAATGTAATGTAAAAATACATATTGATTATTGATTAAACCAGCTTAGACTGATTATTGCAAATAGGGGGAGATTGTTAGGCACAAAAAGGCCTCAATCAAACCTACTGTACATCGGGAGATTTTTAAATCAAACATGTTGATGCACTTGAAGGTTGAATTTAAGGCCTGTTATATGCCTTATTGATACCTGAAAGTGATTTGCAATATTAGTCCAAAGTTGTTTACCATGTTGCATTCGTTGCAACAAAGGCAGTTTGTCCAAGCTGTTCTGTCTGCTGAACAGGCTGGACATAAACTGTCTACGCTGCTCTATTCTGTTGAGCAGCTTGGACAGTTTACAAGTATTCTGTTCTTTGTGAACAGGATAAACACTTTATGGAATATGTTTCCAATTCCTCATGTATTGTTCTTGGCTACAAGATCAGTTTACAAGTCGAAGACAAAGTGGAAAACAGAACTGCACGTACAGCCTGCCCACGCTGTTCTGTTACATGAAGACAAACAGATATTTGAAAAGGGTGACAGACCTTTTCTTATATCAAAATGGAATTAGCAAAATAAGAAAGATGCAAAGTTGACATTCCTATTTTGGTTAAAGCCTTATGCAACAGTGACAAAAAAGGAAAAGACAAAGATTCTGCCATATGAAGACAAAGGTACTTTATCAGAGCGTGCAGAAAGGTGTTTTGTCTTTTTGGAAAGACTCTCCACTATCTCTTTTGTCCAATGAAGAAGCTTCACTGAGATTCTCCTTTTGAATATAAAAGGAAGCTTCTAAGGATAAAGAGATATCAAGAGTGTGAAAATCAGAACGTGCATTGAAGTGTGTTATTCCATGCATGCAAGTCTGCTTATATAAAACAGTCGAGTGTGTCTAAGCTGTTCTTGTGTAAGCTGTCCTTCTGAGTCTTGTAAAAACAGTGAGTCTTTCTAAGTGAGTGTATTCATTGTACCTAGTCTGAGTGAGTCTTAGATTAGTTAACCAACTGTTGTATCTGTCATCTCAGCTTGAACCTTTCCGCATTCAAGCTTGTTTGTAATTAACATTTGTTAATAATATACACAAACATTGAGAAAAAGATTGTTAAGTTTTAAATAGCTGTATTCACCCCCCCCCCCCTCTACAGCCTAGAACTATACACTTGGGAAACCTTTCGGGACCTACATTGTCTACATCTGTCTTTGATGAAATGATTTTGTTATTGTCTATATCTCTAAGTGTTTATCTGAAATAATGACATCAGTTGAGTAGTTGGTATTTGTATCTGTTTGAGATTTTGAGGGGGAGAGAAATCCAATCGTTGTTATCACTTTAAATTTTTTTCAGAAAACATCAAAAAGATTTTCATTTATATTTCTTTAATCTTTATTTCTTCTAATTTAATTTATTTAGAAAACATCAAAAGATTTTATTGTTTATCTTTATTTATTTTATTTTACATCAAAATATTTTATTATTAGTTTTCTTTATTTCTTTTATTTTATCTTTAGTTTTATCAGAAAAACTTCAAAAAGATTTTATTTCTTTTAGTTTAATTTTTATTTCTTTTCTTTTTAATCTTTTTTAGAAAACCTCAAAAAAATTTTCATTTCTTTTAGTTTATAGTTTTTATGTTTAACTTTATCAGAAAATCTCAAAAAGATTTGTAATTTTATTTTTATCAAAAAAAAACTTTAAAAAGATTTTCATTTAGGGCATTTAAGTTTTTTTAATTTTATTTCATCCAAACTAGAAAAACCCAAAAAGATTTTAATTTATTGTTTTGTTGTTTTTGTTTTTTGTTTAAAATCTCAGAAAATGACTATCAATTTGAACATGTTTAAATAGGGGGGGGGGGGGGGGGGGGGGCGGTCATTGTTTCTCCTTCCCACGATTTTTCTCTCCAATTGTATTTCTTCTTTGTTTCTTGATTATATATATGTATCTCATCATCTGTAAGTATAGCTATCTTTTTGTCACTGTTTCATCATATGTTCATCGATTCTTTTGTATTTTTAGGATGAAAATGTTAGTAATTATGGAGTATTAAATGTAAATGTATGCTTCCTTCACTGATTCTTGTAGAAATCTATGACTTATTTGCTTTAAAAGCTTGAAAATGATGGATTCGGGATTTGGCTCACCGAAACCTTAGGTTTCGGTAGGTTTCGGCAACCCCCCCCCCCCCTTTTTGGTTTCAAAATGCTTTCGGTACCCCTCCCCATGGTTTCGGTAGTTTCAAATCTCATATGGTTTCGGTAGTTTCCAATCTACATGGTTTCGGTAGTTTCCAATCTAAATGGTTTCGGTATCAATGTCTTATCAACAGTTTCATTACATTAGTTGCAGCCCATTGGTTTCGGTATTGTACCGAAACCCTATAGTCTCCCATGGTTTCAATACATCTCAAAGGTTTCGGTAGCTTCCAATGTCTGTTGGTTTCAGGTTATAGGTTTCGGTATCAGTGTCTCAACAATGGTTTCGGTATAATGGTTTCAGTATATATGGTTTCGGTATTGTATCGAAACCATTCATATTTGTACAGCTTATAGGTTTCGGTATATTTTTTTGTTTCTTTGTTCTATTTTTTTTTTTGTTATTTTTTTCTTTGTTTCTGTATTATTATTATTGTTATTATTTCTATTGTTATTATTTTTATTATTTTGGACTTTTATTTTGTTTTCTTTGTTTTACTTATTCTCTTTTTCTTAATTTTTTTTTATTTCTTTTATTTGTTTTTATTTGTTTTTTTTCTTTTAAATTTCTTTTACGTCTGTTTTTTTATTTTATTTTACTTCATTTTTTTCTTGATATTTTATTTTGTATAATTTTTTTCTCTTTTATTATTTTTATTATTTATTTTATTCTATTTTGTTTTTACTTCTTTTTTATTTATTAATTTTAATTTTAGTTTATTTATCTATTTCACTTTAAGTTTTAACTTTAGCTCAAACTTTTTTACTCCTTTTATTTTTTTAACTTTTTGTTGTTATCTTTATTCTATATTTCTTTTCTTTTAATTTTTTCTCTTCTGTATTTATTTTCTTTTCTTACTTTCATTATTTTTTCTATACTTATTTTCTAACTTATCTTTTTTATTTCTTCTTCTTAATTTTAAATTGTAGAATTGTGGTTGATTGTTATTTATTTATTTTTGCTTTGTTTTCGTTTTTCCTTGTGGGATAAAGTTAGTTTAAAACGCCCAAACTGTTTCAACCGTTGTTATCTAACTCCTTATCCTTTATCTACTAACTGTCATTTTTATCTATTCTGTTTGTTAACACATTCTTCTCTTTTCCACAGAATTCAAATGGCTGCTCAAGCATATCAGTTGTTAGACTCCGATCTTCGTGTCTCCCATTTAGCAACAACTGGAAGTTAGACCCCGAGTCTTTCTTCAAAGTTAAAAATGTTGTCTATGACATCATTCAGGGCCACCGGATCAACTATGGTTTGACTGCTGCTGAATCCGTTCCAAAATCTATCTTCAGCAGTTCTGGCATTATTTGGAAATCATTACTCTTAATGGAGAGGATCTACTTCAAACCAAGATCGATAATCTGACTGTTACACTTTCCCTTCCCATACTGCGTAATTTCTTGCGGCTTCCCACTGCAAATGCAATTCTAGGCAAAATCGACTTTGATCATCTGGTGGAAGTTGATACGTTATGTGCAGACATTCTTAGCATGGGGTATCATGGTCCTTTATCAAGAATCTCTCAATTCAAAACCAAAGGTCTTCAAGGTCTATGGTTCATCATCTGGAATATCCTGACAAAATGCATGACAGGGAAAACCTCTGGCTATGACGCTGGAAGTGTGGCTACGCTACGAGTGTTTCACTCGTTTGTATTTGATCGTCATTTTGACTATGGTAACTTCGTCTGGGAAGAAATCAGTGAATATATTCAAGATAAAGTTAATGACAAAAAGAAGAAAAGATACATTCCTTTCCAAAGATTTTTCCAACTCTTTGTCCGATATTTCATGGACACACATCCAAGGACGATTTTCCAAGACTCAAGAATCCGATGTATCCCGTCTACTCCTTGGGATTTCTGAAGCCACATCCCGTTCAACAAGGTATTGTGATTCATCCACTCCCACAAGAAATCTTAGTGCATGTTGATCAATCAAGCACCAGAGTAAGAGAGTATATAGAGCCAAGACAGGCCGTCACAAATATAGCAACTAGCTAAAAAGCCAAGACGGGTCATCAGATCGAAGAAAGCTCACGACATTTCTGCACCGGGTCTATCCCCAAATATGGATTCCCAACAGGTGCACATAGCAGAAGAACGATCAAGTCCTACCGCTGAACATTGTCTTTTGGATATCCCAACTTTTGAAGGGGCGGTAGAAGACTTAACTGGAGCAGAGATGATCTTTGAAACTGAGCGTGAGGCTATGATGGACTTTGTGTTTCCGAGTCTGAGAGACAATTAATCAGGGAGCGCCGAGAGGTTAGAAAGTGCGGAGGGTGAACCCCAACATAGTCAAATCTGGGCAAGTCAATCTAAGGCCATTCGCCCAATGGCCGAATGCACACCACAACCCAGCCACTCACTGGTCTCTCAACAGACCAGTGTTTCAATTGCGCACGGGGAAATTCCACATATGCCACCACTGTCTCATTTGGAGACAGGAGGTGTTGAAATCCGACGATCCCCGCCCCGATCGTCACAGTCTTTGATGAGCACGCTTAGTCCAACACGTCACTATACACACTTTAGGACACCTACTGCATCATCTGATCTCTTCGTGACATCCAGAACTTCCGGATCCGCTCACACCACAAGTGTGGCGGAAATGACGGAAGGAATTCCAGCCACAGCTAACATTATGCCAACTGTGACAGCTGGACACCTAGGTGCTACACCTAAGGTGGAAACGGGGGATCTGCGTGAACCCCGGGTTACACGAGCAGACCTGGATGCTCTAAAGGCATACCAGGAGGAGCAGTTTGGGACTATCCTTCGTCTTCTGAAGGGTAAGGATCCAGCCTCCTCCTCGGTGCCGCCATCTAATAGGTTCCTCCTTCTCCCATACCAGTCCAGAGTGATGATCTTGTCACGTAAGCCGACATGAGAGACTTCCGTGCAGAAATCTCCACTCTTATTAGTTTTCAGGTCGAGGCGGCTACAGTTTCACTGGTTCAACTGTACTCAACGCTCGAATCAAAGTTTAAAGAGCTACAGTCCCAGTTATCGGTCTTGCAACAGGGTTTAGCTAGCTTGAAACAATCGTGCAGGTCCGCTGCCCAAGGACTTAGACGTCGACATGATGACCCTGAGGATGAGGGTCCTCCTGAGGGGGAGACAAGGCAGCGGGTATCTACTTCTTCAGAGGCTATCTTTCTAAGTGAACGACCAATTTCAGTTGTCAGAGGAGAAGATCAGAGTTCTGAGGGTTTAGAAAAGGCCACAGAGTCTGAAGCTCACAACATTGAAGATCTGTCTCGCGCTTTGATAGTATTTGAGCCATCTGAATTGACTCAGAATCCCTCCGGTCATAAAATTATTGAAATATTCTCAGACGACTCTAACAATGATGAACTCCTGATTCCCAAAGAAGAAATTTCATCAGAAAACCCAGTTGAAACCACGACTTCTCCCATTCCATCTGTGAACCGTGCCACAACAGTCGATGCCTTTGAAGAGAGAATCGTCTGTACAAAACTAAAGTCAGGGAGGAAGAAAAATCTTTGTTTCTTCAGAGGTAGGACAATCTTCTACAGCTCCAACCTTCATTGAAGAACAGCTTGCTGAAAAAGAAGCAGAATGGGTTGATGCCCTGGTCGATGGGGGTCTTTTTGATTCAGAAAAGGAGAAATAGAGAGCCATGACAGTTGAAAAGGTCCAAGAATACCTTCGCCTTTCTCCAGAGCCAACTGAATGTACAAATCAGGCTGAGAGAAAGAGACATAAGAAGAAATAGAAAGAAGCACATCAAAAAGATGTATGATGAAAATCTTCTCTAACCATTCCTTGAACATCATCTGGACTTTATGTTCTCTAAGGAATTGGTTGGGAAGATTTCTAAAGGTGGCTCTTGAGGCTCGACGAACGTCCAAGATCAAAGCAAATGGAGTATGAAGTTGTGATGCTTTGTTATCCTCAGAAGGTAGAAAGGGTCAAGTCAAATGTTCGAATTAAAAAGATAAAAGATGTCTCATGCAACAAGATTTTCAAGATCTGGTCTCCATCCTTTACTGTTGTCCGCAAAAACATTGATGTATCTATGTTTGGTGAGCCAGATTTGGATAATCTTGAGTTCGACGATCTTGAGTGGTTGTTCCATCGACTAAAAAAGGCAAGGCTAAGTAAGTCACGCATTTGTGCTATAATGGAAATTCTCTGTTGTATGCGTCGCATCTCCGTGTCGATGATAGTCAAAGATTTCCAAATGGCAATTGAAAACCTCAGTAGTCGTGTAGGTCTGGCAGCTCCTCGATATGAGTTTCCACAAATTCACCAACACCCTCAATTTAAGGTTCTTCTAAAGCCTGAATATGGAGTTGTGTTCTGCAACATCAAGAATGAAAAGTGCTTCATGAGTTTTGATGAAATAACTGCCTATTCAGATGGAACATTGAGACTGATCAGAAGTGGCCTTCATGAGCATCTTGAGCAAGACAGTAGATTGTCTTCTTCACTTCGTCTTCCTCTTGAAGAAAACAATAAGATAAGGAGAGGTATTGAGCTGATTGATGATCGTTTAACTCGTCGAGAATACATAAGACGACTTGAGGTGTATCTTCAGCTGAGGCAAGACATTTGAAGTTTTTGAAATATTAGCTAGAATTGAAATAGGAGGAGAACTGTTAGGCATATTTATTTCAATTTCTAGTTAATATCTTTTGTTTGTAATAATTTAATTCTAGTTATGTATTTGTTTATCTAATGTTTTAAGTTCAAAGACTATATATGTAATTTTCCCAAAGTCTCTTTGGTTATAAAACCCAAATGAGATGGAGGTTTTGTTGTTGTTGAAGAAAGAAAATATTACATTGATATATATTCTCTCACAGAGCATTTCATCTTCTTCACCCTATAGAGTATTTTCATTGAAAAATTTGATTGAGTGTTACTCTATATGCCATGGTTGTGTAAAATCTGTGAAATCAAGCTTTCATCTACCGTATATCATATTAAGAAGTGAAAGAAGTCACATCCAAACCCAAAATGGGTTTAAAATGGCTTAATACGGAGATCATACGAAAATAATTGAGTCAGGTTTAAATAACTCGTGTTATTGAACTCGACATAGTTAACATGCTTAGCCCTTTAGGACAATAATTAATATACGAATATTTTAAAACATGAACAAAATTAAGATAAATTTGATTAGATCCAGAGAAGATGTCATATTATCTGTTTTTCAGATCGAAAAATATAAATAATGTTTATTCTTGACAGTAAACCCTTTTTTTCGGCTTGAAAAAATTATAGATAATTGTTGTAGAAAACAATTGGTTATTTTTTCCACGAACTATATTTTAACGCACAATTCTAAACTAAAACATACTTTCCCGAGCAACTCACATATATTATGCTAGTTACTATCTTGTTTAAACAATTGTCATTGTATGAGATAGCTTTTTATAATAATATTTTGACCAATTCTTATGAGATATTATTCATTTTATTTTAGTTCAATTACATGCAAAGTTTATTTTGAACTATAACTTTAGATAAGTTAGATTTGATATATGATAGACAAAAAAAGTAATATAATAACGTGTTTATGATACCATAAGTACGTTTGATAGTTAAATCTAATTTAATTAAACATATGTATTTCAGAAATTTTCAAAAAACATTTCTTAAATTATTAATAAATTAATATAAGGGATATTTCTACAAGAAACCTTCAACTTGGATCATTTTTGGGATTAAAACTCCAACCATTTTCATTGCACTAAAAATCTCCAACCGGTAAAATATTTCAGAATTGAGGTTGTAACCGGTTAAAAGTCACAGGTTTACACCAGTGACCACCAGAATTTTTCCGAAAAAGTAAATTCCAACAAAAAAAAATCAGATTTGAACAAGAAAATCAACAAGAAATGTGGATATGTATCATAAAACAAAGACAAATGAGTTTGCTGGAAAGAACGTTTGTCAGCGGATTGTAATAGGTTCATTAGGTTGCAAATCTTTTGAAAAACCTCATTTTGATAAGTTTTTGTCAGTTATGGGTTTTTTGTGCAGTGAAAAATAGTAGGCTTTTTTAATATCTAAAATGATCCAACTTAAGGGTTTTTACGTAAATTTCTCTCATATGATTGTGCAAGTTTGAAACTGTTTGTACGTCGACAATCAATTTGTCAGTTGGGGATTTTTGTGCAAAGAAAAATAGTAGGGGGTTTTAATCTCTAAAATGATCCAACTTGAGGGTTTATTACGTAAATTTCTCTCTATATAATTGAGAAAGTTTGTAACCGTTTGTACGACGACAAGCAATGAAAGGGTCCAAACGAAATAAGTGTCTCAAGGTGGTTTTCCAGCGCCTAGAATGAGAGAAGAAGAAGAAAATAAATGGCTAGTGACAATGTAAGCGGTGCCCTGCATTGACACTCCCAGCCAACTCAGACCTGAGCCCTGACAGGATCTTTGGATCTTTTCTTTTATGTCCCATTCTTTCGTCTCTTATGGCAAGGCAAGATGGGCGGATCCCGCCCTTAACCCGAATGCCCACTACAGGAATAACATGGGCTTTTCCCAGTGGAAGGCCCAAGATTATATGGGAATGGACCCGTGCAATCAAGTCCCCCGAGTTCAAGAGAGTAACAGTGAGACTTGCTTGAATTAGTTGGGTCTTACTATATCGAATCCCTAGCTTGATCCCCAAATATCTGGTAGGTCAGATGAAGTGCACAGGTCTGTGGGACCAAGAACCAGGGTTCTTGATTAGACTGTTATATTTCCAAAAGTTGCGAGATCGCCAAAATCCTGGGGGTCACCGAATAAAAAGAACAATCTCAACGACGTCTAGAGGTCGCCCTGCAAGGAGGATGACTCTGTTACGCCTTGAGGATGCCAAACCAAGTGAAAGGCCACTTAGCTCCTAGAAGGTTGCCAAACCAGGTGGATGGCCATCTGGCTCTTGGGGGTTGGCCAAACCACGTGGATGGCCACTTTGCGCAAGAGGGTTGTTTCATAACACAGAGGAGTTCGAGACTTGACCGTTTGAGTATTTAATATGCGATGAGATCATTGAATCAATCGTCTTGAGGGTTTTCTTTGTTGTAACAACTTATTAGACCATTGCAGATGATGATGTCAACCTTAATTAATGCGAGTCATGATGGTGCGACTTATCACGCGCACGTAACGCGTTCATCACTGTCACATCGCCCGTCAGTTACAGAATACACGCGTAGGGAAGCGACACATGTCCAAAACCGTTCCCGCCTTCCCATATTTTTTTTCCCAAGAATGTATTTTGAAACAATAAATTCAAATTTTCCTCTTCATTACTCACTATTCTTTTCTCTCACAGTTTCTTCCTTTTTTGTCTTTGAAGCACTCTTTTCGGCCACCATTCCGGCGACATTACCTCCTCTCAAGTTAGCCACTTTCCTCCAATCTTTTAGTTGTCATGTCGACTGCCCCTTCGGCCTGTACCTTATCAACTCCAAAATTTCATAGTTTTCTTTCCGAATATGGGAATCCTGAGGAATTTCTTCCTCAGCTGCCCAACTGTAGGGCAACCGCACATAGTCCTCCACCAAACAAATTAGCCTTGTACACCAGAAAGTTCTCTGTAGGCAACTTAAGGTTTTCCTTTTTCTTCTTTTTACTAGTAGGCAACTTAAGATTCACCCTAGCCAGATGTCACCGATGGCGATTATGCAAGTGACAGTTTTTGAGGCAGCCTGTAATGCACTCGGTGGGTTGCCTTCCATTCCTCTCTTTAGATATTTCTTTAAGATGAACTGCTTAAAACATTAGTTTAATTTCGAGAGAAGAAAATCACATGTATCGGAAGTATTCACTGACACCCCCCAGGGGTTGTGTGAATGGAGGGGATCTTTCTTTTGGGTGGATGACACTGTTGTTCCCGAGGATCTGTTAACGAAACCTCCTAAGGATAGAGATTTGGATATTCCATTGCTTTCCTTGCTAGCCAGACAAACTTTTAGGATAAAGATGTACCCCCACCCTGTCCTTGTCATGCTTGGGATGAATTCCAGATGGGGTAGTCCTGATCTTGTTCCTGTACTTTCTAAAGGTGGTCTTGGTAAGGTTTTCTTCTCATACTACTTGATTTTATCATTTGGCATGAGTTTACTTATTTTTCTCATGTTGCCATTTGTGTTTTACACTGATGAGCAAATTGGAGTACTTATCTTTAAATGATCTAGATGATGTGGATGTGGCTATTGTCATCCGTTCAGACACGGAGAGCCTTCGTTTAGGACAGGCGGTTCCCGAGAGTTCTTTGATCCCTTTGGGGCACCTACCTACCTGGTCTACCTCCAGCAAAGGTGGTAGTCCTACTGCTACCTCTGAGCTACCATATCTTGATCCCTCCATGTGTCCATCTTCTCGAACTCACTTGAAAAGAAAAGCTGCTAGTAACTCAACCCTTGATGATTCTTCTGCTCTACCTCTTTAGGAGGTTGCCTCCGTCAATGATCAACTCCCCATTTCCCAAAAGGTGAAAATCTCCGTCAAACCTTCCAAACAGAAAAGCAAAGGTACTGATGTTTCCTACTCTTCTCCTTTCATTGTTACCGAACTGTTTGGGTATACCACCAGTAAAACTTTTATCGTAGTTCCAGGTGCTAGCCTTCCTCCTCTCGGTCCCCTATCTTCTCCCCCAGTAGGAATATCAGTACCGCTAGATCCCTTTCAGTCGGATCATAGTGACTAGAAGCGTGATGAAGTTTATGTACCCTCCTAGAAAATTGTTTGGGGTGACTGTTTGGAAGCCACCGCCTCTCAGTGGGAGTATCTTTACGACTCCATGCCTTCAGCCCGAGTTGAGCAAGCCAAACAAGCTACAAATGCCACTATATTTTACTCCATTGGTTCAGCTGCTGTAAACTTCAACGCTTTCCTTCCCGGATGAAGGCTCGTTTGACCATAGTTGAGCACAAGTTTATGAAGGCTGAAGATAAATTGTTGAAGAGCAGGGAAAAAATGAAGACTGGTGAGGCGGCTATTGGAGACCTTAAGTCTCGTCTCGAGAACTTTAAGGATCATTCTGATGAAAACCAGGTTCTTTTGGAAGAAATGCATCGCCTGGAAACAAGTCATAAGGAGGAAGTGGAGAGTTTGAATAAGGAGCAAAAAGAGGAGAAGAAAAAATCAGTGAACCTAAGCCTATGTATCAGCCAACTAGCGACCAAAGAGCAAGACTTGAAAAAGGAGAGGGATGAGGCCCTAGAAATTGTTACCCATCTCTCGAAGGAGAGGGAGATGTTTATTTCTGATGTGATCCCTCATGTTTCTAGGACCTTATTGCAGAACTGGAAATTTATGAAGCCCCGGGGTCTAGTCCAACATGCCGCTGTACGCTATGGGCGCCATGCGGGTCTGTTGAAAGTTCGGCCTCATCTCGCTCACGGGGTTGAAGTGGAAAAACTAGCTGATTTCGACCATGATACACGTGCTAGGCTTCACAACTTCGCCCTTGCCATAGAAAATGTCACTCCAGAGTATATTGAGGATATCCAGGCGCATCCTAGCCAATCTATTGATGACTTGCTGTCATTGTTCCCTGTTGATCCGGAGAGGGCCGTGATTCTGCCTCCGCCTTAACTCAAGGTGATAAGAAAAGTTTGTTTGTGTTTCTTGTTAATGAAACTTAACTTTTACTTTGGTTATTTCGGGCGCGGCAGTATGTGTTGCGTTGAACAATTTCCTGCTCTGGTGCTACTGTCAATAGCTCGCAATGTTTATGATGCAAATCGTTGAAAAATGCGCATATCTATGTTGATTTTCAAATATTATTTGTAGGGTGTTGATCAACTAATAAAGCTTTATTTCTAAGCCTTGGTTGTCAGTTTGTGGGTTATTACCAAAAGGATATTGACCTAGGAGCACTGGGGGCCTGGTAATGTGTCGTCATTGCGTGATGACTTAGCCCTTTAGGTTTTACTAGTCGGGGGTTTTATCCGTACTTGTTAGTTGGGCGACCATGTGAGTTGTCGAGCTATAAAGCGATAATTTAGTCCATTCCTGTTAGGAGGTGATAACTCCCCCAATCGTACTTTACAAAGTGATCACATATCTTTTATGTTTTGCAAGGTGATCTTTCGACCTCTATGTCGTGTAAGACGATAACTCAACATTTATGTTTTACAAGTCGATAACTCACCCTTTGTGTTTTAGAAGGTGATAACTCAACCTTTAGATTTTGCAAGGCGATAACATAACCTTTATGCGTTGCGAGGCGATAACTCAACCTCTGTCCCGCACGTGATGCTAGCTTTATCTGGCGTGATTGTTTGGGTGACACTTCGACCCTTAGTCATATGCTTTTAATGCTTTTTATCTTAAAATAACACTTATCACACAGAGGAAAAAGAATTCTAAATTTTTGCTATTTTGGATGTCCCCTTAGCTTGAAGCATTTGCAGCATGTGTATGGAATTAATGTTAGCCATGTACAATTATCATATTTATGATACTCAAGAGAAATCATATTGCATAACTTGCTAAAGCAAATGTCACTGTTATATGATTCCTTTCTACATGCAGTTAGCATTGCACAATGGCCCTCGGCCTTGATTGAATATGAAAACAAAGACATGAAATAGACATGAAAGATGTTGTTCGACTACACGAAATATTTTTTCATGTTCGTAATGTGCCATGTTCTTGGGATCTTCATTCCATCCAAGCATTTAAGTGTGTAGGCCCCCTTACCAACGCTTGTTTTACACGGTAAGGACATTCCCACCTGGCTGAGAGTTTACAAGTGGGACCTGACTTGCTCACCTCGTTGTTGCGTAGGATGAGATCACCTGGCAAAAGGGTTGTGTTGTTAACCCTTCTACCATAGTATCTCTTCATTTTCGCCTTCACAACTGCTTCCCGTATTTAAGCCAGTTCCCTGCATTTCATCAGCAAGTCCAGGTCTAAGCATCTTTCCTCTTCGTTTTCCTGCTCAGCAAATGACACCACCCTCGGGGAAGGTTCGCTTATTTCAGCTGGTAGCACCGCCTTTGATCTGTAAGAGAGACTAAAAGGATTCTCGCCTGTGCTGAGCTTTGGCATTATTTGAAGCCCCCGCAAGACATTAGGAAACTCTTCAACCCATCATGTTTGATAATTACCCAGACGAGACTTCAATCCCTTCAATACTTCTCAATTGGCTACTTCTGCTCAACCGTTTGCCTGAGATGTGCCACTGACATGAAACGATGCTCTATCCTTAGCTCATTGCACCATGATTTGAAGGGTTCTTCAATGAACTGTTTCCCATTTTCACTCACCATGATTTAGGGAATGCCAAAGCGGCATACGATGTGATCCCACAAAAAGTTTAGAACATGTTTTCTTGATATGGTGGCCAAAGGCTTTGCTTCTATCCATTTCATGAAATAATCAACTGCAACAAGAAAAAACCTAACGCAGTCGGGTGCTTTGGGGAAAGTACCTACAATGTTGATTCCCGATTTTGTGAAAGCCCAAGACGAAGTGATAGGGATCAACTCATGTTGTGGCTGCCTTGCTATCAGGGCATGTATTTTACAAGACGAACACCTCTTAATTTCTTCAACCACATCCTTGTGCATTGTTGGCGAATTATACCCCATTCGAAGTATTCGAGCCACGATTGCTCTTGAGCCAGAGTGGATACCATATGACCCTTCATGAGACTCTTGGATAATGTTTAAAGCTTGGTTTGGCCCTACACACCAAAGCTATGGCCCCAAATATGATTGTCGATACATGATGTTATCCCTGATGGTGAAGCGAGGTGCTTTGATCCTTATCCTTCTCGCCTCTTTCTCATCTTCTGGCAACGGATTGCTTAGGAGGTACTCGTCAATAGGCGTCATCCAGGTGAAATTTTCTTCCTGGGTCTCCATCACTTGCTTGGCTGCGACTGACCTTTCCTTTAATATTTCTACCAGGAACCCTTTGGTTAGATGAGAAAAAGTCAAGGTATCCAGTTTACTTAACACATCCGCCTTTTTGTTCTTCCCTCTCGGAATTTGATAGATTTTGCAACTGGTGAATCCTTCCATCAAACATTTTGCTTCGGCCAAATAATCTATCATTGCTTAATCTCTTGTCTTGAAAGAACCATTAACCTGGTTAGCCACCAGTTTAGAGTCCACATACACGTGCAGGTTGTCCACACCTAGAGAAGTGGCTATGCGTAAACTGGCTAGCAAAGCCTCGTACTCTGCCTCATTGTTGGATGCATCAAAGACGAACCTGAGGGTGTACGTGTGTTCTCTGCCCTCGGGGTATGTTAAAATCAAACTACCTCCAGAACCCTCAGTTCCTGACGACCCGTCAGTATTAGAGACCCCACACCTACGCGCTTTTCACTGGGACAACGGTGTGTAACAATTCGTTCGTTTCTTCGAAGAAGTTCACTAACACTTGGCCCTTGTAAGAGGATCGAGGTCTGAACTCAATGTTATGCTCCCCCAGCTCTATTGCCCACTTTGCAAGTCTCTCTGTAATATCTGGCTTCAAAAGGATTTTTCTGATCGGCTAGTCTTTTAGAACCACCACCGGGTGCGCCTGGAAATAGCATCTTAACTTATGAGTTGCATTGACCAAGGCTAGGGATAACTTCTCGAGTGGCGGGTAGTTGAGCTTAGGGTCTTGTAGCGTTCTGCTGGCAAAGTAAATCGGTACCTGTTTCTTGTTTGTTTCGGCAAGCAGAACTACGCTTATGGTTTCCAGATGCAGCCAGACACATGGTCAACATTTCACCCGGTATTAGGGCTGTGATTGACGGGAGTTCTGCAATGACCTTCTTCATCTCTTGAAAATCTGTGTCGGCTTCTTCAGTCCACCTGAATTTATTCTTCTCCAACGTGCCTTTGAGTGTCTTAAAGAACGACAAAGACTTTTATGCTGCCTTGGAAAGCAAACGATTCAGAGCTGTTAACTTGCCATTGAGACTTTGCACCTCTTTGACAGTGGAAGGTGGCTTCAAGTCTTCTATGGCTAAGGTCTTCTTTGGGTTGGCTTTGAGGGCATCCCTGGTGATGGAGTGTCCTAAGAAATTTCCCTATTCTACTCTAAAGGTGAATTTCTTTGGATTTAAGTTCATGTTCACCCTTCTTAATGTCTGGAAAGTTTCTTCCATGTCCACGAGGAGACTTTCTTCGACCTTACTTTTGATGACCATGTCATCTACGTAAACCGCCAGGTTTCTCCCGATCTGGCATCTAAAACCCCGGTCAACCAGACGTTGTTACGTTGCCCCTATGTTCTTCAGACCGAAAGACATTTTAGTATAGCAGAAAATCTGTTGGCTCGTATGGAAAGCGGTCTTATCCTCGTCACCTTCTTCCATCTGTATTTGGTGATACCCTTTGTACGCATCCAAGAAGCACTTAAAAGGAAGATCAGTCAAAGTTTCTAACTTCCAATTTATCTCTGGCAGAGGGTAACAATCCTTTGGACATGCCTTGTTGAGGACTTTAAAATCGATACACATTTTGCAGGTGTTATCTGCCTTGCGCACCATGACTGGGTTTTCCACCCAGGTGTGATACTTGACCTCCCGTAAGATCCCAGCTTGTACAAGCTTAGTAACTACTTCACAGACTACCTGGTCCTTCTCCGATGCTAGGGACCTTTTCTTCTGGCAAACAGGCGTCGCCTGGGGTAATATATTCAAGGAATGTGATGTTTGGATTACTTTCTCGCCTTCGAGCTGTATCTTCCGCGGGATCCCCGTCATGTCACCTGGGGTCCACGCAAACACGTCCTTTTTATCCTTCAGAAAACTTTCTACCTTTCTCTTTGTTATTTCGGATAGGTTAGCCCCTATCGACACCGGCTGATTGGGAATATTTGAATTGACTACCATGTCGACTGTGGCTAGTAAGCTGCTTCGAATTCATACGAATGTTGCTTTTGCTTTTTGCACCTGCGAACATTCCCCTAGTTATTCAAGCTTCTCGGTCAATATGGTGGCTATTCCCCCAGGCGTGAGAAATTTCATCATCATATGGCCTGTGGACCCAATCGCCTGCAATTTCCCAAGTGATTGACCCCCTAGATTCGCATTGTATGACGAGTTGGAGCGTAGCACCAGGAATGTCACTTCCTCTTCCCGCTTTATCTAATCTTTCCGCAATGATATCCACAAATTAAGTTGTCCCAAAGGCCAAGATACTTCGCCTGAGAATCCAACTAGTGGCATGGAGGCGGGTTGAAGCCTCCTTCGTATCGTGTCGAGCATTCGTAAGAGACAGTCATCATAGAGGATGTCACACACACTTCCTCCATCCAAGTACACTCTCCATACCCGAACGTCTTCGATAATTGCCTTGATCATCAAGGGACCACAATGGGCCATCCAGCCAGGTGGGAAACTGCTTACCACATCCTCTAGTGGAGATTACTTACTGCGCTCGGGAAACTGATTACCGTATCATGAGGATCTCAACGACAGGCTCCCTCAACTTTGAGCCTTAAGATGCCTTTTCCTTCTGCCAAGCGTATCGCTTCTTCTGGCCTTCCTTACTGGATTGAGATTTTCCTCGTATATCTCTCACAAGATGTGCGAACTTGCCAGCTTTAACTGCCCCGTTGATGCGTTTACGCAACTCAATAAAATCGTGTGTATGATGCCCATTGTCCTCGTGAAACTCGCAATACTCGGCATGGTTCCTTTTTCTTGAGATCGCCTTGCATGTGAGGTGGAGGCTTAAACGATGAGGTCAGCGCCTCCGTCGTTAGGATTTCTCTCAGAGTTTTGGTTAGAGATAAGAGCGTGTCGCCTTTCTTGTACCTGTCGTCCCTGCGTCCATATAGAGCATACTTGTCATCTCTATCCCGACGACCCATGAATGAGTTGTCGTGTTCCTTGGCCGAGTAGGGCTTATGGCTTTCTCTTGGTATGTTTTTCGAGGAGGTTGGTTCTGCGTGGATAATTACTTCGACCTGATATAGGCGTAAGTTTTCTCCAAGCACTCCTGATAGGAGGTTGAGACATCCTGAGACAGAAACTCCACTAACTGTCGGTGTCTGAGTCCGTGTATGAAACTTGACACCTTTGCATCGTCGCCTAGGCCTCTTATCTGCTGACTTTCAATGTTGTACCGTTCCACGAAGGCACGTAGACCTTTTGTCTCTGTCTGCTTAATGTTGTGCAACTCAACGTGGGTTTTAGTGTACCTCTGCTGTTGCATGAAGTTAGAACGGAACTTCACTCACAACTCGTTTAGGCTGTTGATGCTACCAGGCGGTAGCGATTCGAGCCACAGGCGGGTCGTGCCTTTCAGCGTCATGGAAAACATGTGGCATGCAACCGATGGCACCCACCTGGATATTTTCATCGCGCCTGCAAATAGACACCAATGGTTATCCAGATCTCCGATTCTGTCGTACACACCTACATTCGAATGGAGTTTCAAACCTTCTGGTAGTGGATAGTCCTCAATCCATTCCACGAATGGGGAAGGGTCCTCCATGTCAGTTTCCTGGAAATAGGATTCTAGGTTAATAGGGCTTGTCTTCCTTCGAAACTCCTTGTGGGTGGGACACCAGAAGTTTCTGTTTTTGGCAGAAATGTCCTTATCCTTCATACCTCGTCCACTGTGGTCTGTAAATCTGACCTGCGGTCTTGTCTCCACCCGTTTCCTTCAGGTTCCGCCCCTTGCATTCTCTAGGCTCCTACCAGGTAAAGCACTGCTCCTTCGTGATGTAAGGGTGGATGGTGTGGCTGGTTGGTACCTCTTGACCATGAGATTTCTGTCTATTCAGATTCTGCAGTGATCTGCTTACCTCTTCCCCACAGAGATCTTAGCCCTTGCCCCTAAGTGTTGACGAGGCCATGGGTTGCCCTCTCGTATATCTCCATGTCTCGAATATGTAGATGATCATCTCGCTCTTCGGAATCTTCATCTTCATACTCCATCATTAGCTCATTATTCCTGTCGAGCGGTGGGGTGACAAGGGAATGAAAATGCTCCCTCATAAGAGCCTGCAGCTGCTGGTAGTGTGCTACAACAAACTGACGATCGATTACCAGGGGGAAGCATCTGAATGGGGAATACAGGCACAACTACAACATCAGTGGAGGATACTGCGGCTACCAAGGGCTTCTGAAGGATCACCTAAGCAGGCGTCAGCTCAACTCCTAGAAGGCTCATGGCAACTGATTCCACCACATCCTGACACTCCATCTTAGCCGTTCGAAAGTAGAAACAACACTGTTAGGACCAGTCGTGTCCTACGGATGACGCCAATTGTTTATATGTCGACAAGCAATGAAAGTATTTCAAACGAAATGAGTGTCTCCAGGTGGTTTTCCACCGCCTAGAATGAGAGAAAAAGAAGAAAATAAACGATTAGTGACAATGTAGGGGGTGCCCTGCATTGACACTCTGATGTTTAAGTTAGAATTCATCGAGAGTAATCAATTGTGGGTGTGAGTGTGTGAATGAGCATTATGTGGTTTACTTGGCGAGAGGCCATTCTTTATGCCTATCCGTCCCTGTCAGAGGCCCTCCTCATAGGATGATCTTATTGGTGGGCAAGAGTACGTGACATGCCCGCTCCCTTGTCCTCTGACGCACCAATAAAAAGAGACCTTTGTGCACTCCCAGCCAACTCAAAGCGTAGCCCCGACAAGATCTCTGGACCTTTTCTTTTATGTCCCCTTCTTTCGTCTCTTATGGCAAGGCAAGATGGGCAGATCCAACCCTTAACCCGAATGTCCACAACAGGAATAACATGGGCTTTTCCCAGTGGAAGGCCCAACATTATATGGGAATAGACCCATGCAATCAGTAACAAACACATATACAACCAAACACAAGATTTCAAATGCAAATCTCAGTAAACCCCATAAAATCCGCAAACCAAACGCCCTTAAAAGTTTTCCATGCAAAAATTGTTTCTTCATACAACATCGAGAATTAGGTTTCTATTAAGTTTGATGAATTTCTACTATAAATTATGTCTGCATAAGATTCTATTAGATTTCATGAAGTTATCCTACTTATGGATCGATCATGTTAGTGAAGCCTCGTCCTCACACTGAAAATTCAATTAGATTTCATGAATTTCTCCAATATATCGAATATTATGAAAAATTAAAAATAAATATCTATGAAGATATAGAAAATAATTATAAGTCAGAGTTTATTATTAAATTTTAGTTAATTTTTTATTATATTAATTATCTTAGTTTGATTTGATTTGATATGTGAGAAAGTGACACTAGAGTTTATTTCAAAAATATGAAACCTTAAAAGATAATAAGAGGGTGTTTGATTTTGCATTATGAACGTGATTATTAGCTTATTACGTTACAATAACACAAATAATTGTTTTAAACTTTAAAGTGTTTGGATTACATACGTTAATAAGTGATTATTTGCGTTAAAATTAATCCTAGCTACCACGGTTTTTAATAAGTTAAAAAAATGTAGCTTATTTGCTTAATAAGTGATTATTTGATCATTTTACAAATAAAAATGCAAATCCAAAACACTTTAAAAACTGATTATTTGATCATTATGATAGCAAACAGCAGAAGCTATACCAAGCACTACATTTCCAACAGCACTTTTTGTTATAACTATTATCTAATTATTAGTTTCCAAAACGCTACAACACTTTTTCAAACGTAAATCCAAACACCCTCTAAGATTAATTTCAATAATTATTCTTTTAGATTAAAATTCAAAAGTTAAAAATAAAAATATAATTTACGTATGTCAATATGCGAATTGAAGGAGCCAATAGCAACATAGTTGATGAACAAACAAACATTATATAGCCAGTATAAGAAATTATAGATTATCAATATAGAATATAGATTATAGAAAAGAATATAAATTAAAAAATTTATTTGAAATTAACATACATGCATAAATGATTAAATGGCATCTGTAATTATTTTTTTTTTTTGACAAACTAAAATTGATGGAAAAGTTTATAGATCTATCTATTTTTGAACAATAGTTTTTGTAGCCATATTAATATTATATAAGGGTTGTGTTTATCCAGTACATTCTTTTTATATGTTTTTTTTGTTAATTACACGTTTCTTCCCACTTAATTATCTTGAATGACACGTGACCCATTAAATTATTTTTTGGATTTGTGTTGTGGCCCATTCAATTAGTTTGGATTTGTGTTTGGAAAAATGTTATAGCATTTTAGAAATTAATAATCAGATAATAATTGACACAAAAAGTGCTGCCAAAAATTTGGTGTTTGATTTAAATTTTGTTGTTTGTTATCACAATTATAAAATAATCAGTTTTTAAAGTGTTTGGATTTGCATTTCAACTTGTAAAATGACTAAATAAGCACTTATTAAGCAAATAATCTACATTTTTTAACTTATATATGAAAAAACGTGATAGGATTAATTCTAAACATAAATAATCGCTTATTAATGAATGCAATCAAAACACCTTAAACAAATTATTTATGTTATTGTAACGTAATAATATTCTAATAATCTTCGTCATAACACATGATCAAACACCCTAATAATTTACTTAAGAAGTCATTAAGGAGGGAGGAGAAAGGTGTGTGTATTTAACAAGCTGGGGGTGTACAATATTACCCGTGTTATAATAACCTATCTTATATGCCAGGAATGTAATTTTGCATGTGTTCAATGATCAAAAACATAATTATAAGAAGGTTTAAAATTATGGGAATATGGACAAAATTAATATGCTATTTAAATAGGGATATCTATCAAAATCAAAGAAAGTAGCCATAAACATTTCAAGTTCATATGTCAATATCCAGGAGACACATGCATGTCCAATGAAAGTCATGTTGAAGACAAATATACAAAAAACAAAATAGAAAGTGCCCAATCATAATTTATCTTAAAAACAAAGGCTTTTGGGAATGTCTCCCACTCTTGTCAACTTATCAACTTTCTATCTTAAGTGGTTATATAAAAAAATATAAGTTTAACCACTTGTTTATGTATTTATGTAAGAGTCTTGTCTATCCGTGTATATTCAGTGTCTTGTTTGTCAATGTACGTATCATTTGATGTCATTAATTTGTTTGTATCTTGGTATAAATTTAGCCGATACATTGTATCCATATATGTTTGTATATATACGTCGATCTTTGTTTTATTAACTTTTTCGAAAACTATGATTCACACCCTCTTTTATCCTTGATCAAGCACTGACACGTGCATCAAATCATTTTTGTGATCTCATACTTCATCGATCGTAACCCCTCTAAATTCGTTGTTGTCTCGATCACCCATCCCCTCTTCTTCACACACCCCCTCTTCCTTACTCTACAGCACGACAATTCAATCGTCTTTCATCACTAGTGCAAACAAGGTATCATTGATCTTTATCGTTTGTTTTCTCCCTCCCTTGTCATCATCTACCTACTTTTTGTTTATACTACATTCTCCTATTTGTTTAAAGTAGTTTTTTTTAGGTTTTGATCAAATTTATTTTTTTAGGAGGTAAATGAAACTGAGTTTTAGGGTTTATAATGTAAAAGGTTTGATGAACATTTTCTAGTAGGTTAGGAAACGTCATAAGGACACAGTTGAAGATACAAAACTAAAGAAAATTTGAACACTAATAAGCTCTGTCATGGTCGTCGTTAGGCATCCCTAGGGCCATGCAACATCTTTCTCCACTGTTGTGATGCCTAATGTCTAATTAGCATACTCATGCAATTTAAATACTTAACTAATTAACAAAATAATTAGTATGGAAATTAATGAAAGATAAGTAATGTTTGAAAGATTAAATAAATGAGTTAGTGGTGATAATTAAGGAAGGGTGTAATGATGTTAACCCATAAATATGAAGAGTTTTTAGCCAAATAATAGTACTTTTAAAAATATTTACCAAAACATAGTACTTTAGGTTTTATTTACTAAAACATGGTAGTTTTGCTTTCAACCCATTTTTTTTCAATAAATGGTTCTTCTTTTTGTTTTTTAACTTAATACAATTTTCAAAATAATTTTTTTCACTCAATTCTTTTTTCACTCACTTTAAATTTCATTAAGACAATTTGCCATCACTTAAATTTGACATAAAATCATACATATATGAAATTTGACATAAATTCATACAATTCTCATTGATGTACGATTGAGTGAAAAAAAAATCATAAAATCAATTCTTAATTTCAATCCATTAATTATTTAGAAGCTTGCTAGTAGTAGCTTATTTGAAAATTAAAATTGATGGATTCATGTATGAGTCATTTGGTTGACACATACAATTATTTTTTCACTCACTTTTTTTCACTCAATTCTTTTTTTTTTTCACTCAATTTTTTACTCACTTTGACATAAAATCATACATCATGTACATATTGTTTTATTTGTATTGATAAAGTTAGTTTTCTAACATGAACCCATTGCATGATTTTTAAATTTAGTTGTTTTCATCGATTAATTGAAAAATATTGTTATTTGTCTCTGTTAGTTAAAATTGAACATTGATCTTTGTAATTTAGTATGTAGTGGGTAGAAGAAGAATCAAATTGAAAAACAAAAATTTCGAAAACAGTTCTTTTTTTAAAAATATTGAGCAAAAAAAAAAGAAAGATCTTTAAAAAAAAATTAAGACGACCATTTTTGGATAAAAGATTTGAATAAAAAAAGGTTAGGTGTAAACCATCATTCTTTATTAGGCTTAAAATCAAAAACACTATCTTTTAGTAAATAAAATTATAACTACTACTATTTGGGAAATAAATATACAAAATACAAGGGTTTGGTAAAAAACTCAAATATGAATAAGTTGAAACTATCATACTCTCTTCTTTTATATATATATATATATATATATATATATATATATATATATATATATATATATATATATATATATATATATATATATATATGTGTGTGTGTGTGTGTGTGTGTGTGTGTGATATGTCAAACAAGTAATGAAAGGGAGACGGGGATCGGGATGGAGACACATTAGGGTTGGAGAACCTCATCATTCACCCTTATTATGATTAGAGTAAATGACATTTTTGGTCATTGTGGTTTGATGGTTTACCTGGATTCAGTCCCTTAATCTTAATAATGTCAAGTTTAATCCCTATTTTGCTAATTTTGTGCACTTTTAGTCCCTCGTCCGTTAAACTTAACGACACAACCGTCAAATTTGTAAGAATGAAATTTTTACCCTTTTCATAGAGACGCTTTTAGTCCCTATGGTTTTAATATTTACTCATTTATAGTCTAACATTTATTTTATTTTATATTATCTTTATAATTATATATATTATTTATAGATATACTTAATTCATTATAAACACACTTATTTTATTTATAAATATACTTATATTTTTAATATTTTACTTACATTTACTATTGTTCGTATTTTATTTAAAATTTAATTTTTATTTTAATTAAAATTATATATTTTCTCTACTAATTTATTTAACGTTCATATTCTTTATTAATTTTAATTTTTATAATATTATTGTTGACATTTACATATGTAATTTTGTTAGTTGTGTTTAAGTAAATATTGTATCGTTGATATTAATTCTCTCCAAAGTCACTATTTCTTCAAGTAAATAAAATATTATCGTGATATTCTCCTTAAAAGCATGTGTCTAAGACTAAGGTGCTATTTGTTTTTTAAGAGGTTAAATATCTGAAGTCCGAAAACTACATCTGAAATTAAGAGGTGGGTCTTAAGATCTGAAATCTGAAATTAAGAGGTGATCTTAAGATTGTTTGTTTCTTAATATGAATCATCTAAAAATATTACTTTAAAATATTATATCTAATTAATTATATATTAGAATTAATTAAATTATATAAACAAAATTAGATTATAATAATTAATAGAGTAAATTACAGATCGGTCCCTGTGGTTTGTTCAAAATTATGGAACTTATCCCTTAACTTTAAAAGTTGCATAAATGGTCCCTCAAAACGTTGTTTACTTGCTCCGTTAGTTGGGTGTTAGAATTTTTGAAATGACAAATTTACCCTTTTCAGTATTATAATTTTGGTCTCTATGTTTCACAAGTAATTTTGATATTGGTCCTCCAAATTTATTCATACTTTATTATTTAAATTTTTTAACTCTTTTTTATAGTAAGAAATTATAATTTAGTAAGTTTAGGAAATTTTATTTTTATTATTAATTGTTTTAAATTATATTTCTACATATAATAATAAAATTTTAAATCAATATAATAAGAAAATAATAATTGTTAGATACTTTAATTAAAATAAAAATTGACCATTTTGCCTTTTATGCTATTATATTTGTAGTTATTCAACGTTAAACTTTATTTAATTAATTTTAGTAATAAAACTAGTTTATTTACCCATGAGAGTTTTTTTTTTCAAATTTATGATTCGGTTTAGGATTGTTCAATTTTTCTTATCCCGTTTTCATACATTCCCTTTAATAAGTTGACAAGAGAGAGATGTATGGATGCACCTATGTTTTTTTTTTACTTTTAATTAAATTAGTTTATTTACATGTTTAAAAAATTATTGTTTTAAAATACAAGATTATAATGATGATGATGATGAAAATGTTAATATTAAAATTGAATAGTACATGTGAACGGTTCAAAGAAATATTAATTGTGATAGTAAAAAAAATAATCTATCTATATCTATATCATCAATCAATATATATTAATAAAACAAAATACTCACATGCCACGTGTCACTCTATCCTTTCATCAATTTTTATTTTCCCGCTCTTTTTCCAAATTTATCATTTTAGTAATTAATTCAAATGGTTGCCAATTAAATAACTCAAATTTTGATTTATTTCCTAATATATTCATTTAGCTAACTAAATTTAGTATTTCTAAAATAAAATATTTTGAATTAATAATTTGCCTAACGATTATTTTATAAGTAAATTAAAATCATCATTATATTATCTATATATTAATAAAACAAAATATCCACATGCCACATGTCACTCTATCCTTTCTTCAATTTTTGTTTTCCCACTCTTTTCCAAAATTTAACATTTTAGTATATTTAATTTAAATTGTTGCCAATTAAATAACTCAATTTTTGATTTATTTCCTAATATATTCATTTAGCTAACTAAATTTAGTACTTTTAAAATAAAATAATTTGAATGAATAATGTGCCTAACGATTATTTTATAAGTAAATTAAAATCATTATTATATTATCATTGAATAACATAAACGGACAATCCTAACAAATAATATTAGTGTTAAATTTTAATTTAGGCTTTTACATTTATTAAATCATATTTGTTAATACGCATAACGTTTATAAATTTAAGTCATTTTTTTTAATTATTGTACGAAATGATTTTAAAATTTTAAAGTATGTGTATATTCCTAAAAAATGAATATTATTATTAGTTTACAAAATTTTAAATTATATATAACATGTTTTAATTTTATATTAAATATTTTAAATTTCATAGATTGTTTTTATCGATATTGATCCGTATTTTATGTCAATTATAAAACTAGAATTCATTATTTAATTTAATTCATCATGATTATTTTAAAATAAGTATAAGATTATAATTTTTTCTCAAGGCCATATATACGTAGATTCATTTATGGTTTTTTAAAAATAAATTATTTTTTAAGCCATGTAACGATTAATCAGTTGTTTATAACATTTATGGAAGTAACAATATAAATTATCATTTATAAAAACTAATTTTATGGTAGGTTGATAATAACACAAGCATAAACAAAACTTACGTAACTGAATATAATTACAATTTTTTTAAAATGTTATTTTATTTAACTTTGTATTATGTCTTCAAATATTATTATATATAGTAACTGAATACATTATCCATACAAATTTAATATTAAAGTATTATGATTCTTATTTTGTGTATTCGTATTTAAGTTGACCTAAAAAAATTTAAAATAAAATTAATTTAAATATATCCCATGAAATGCATGGGTAAAAACTAGTATGGGAATAAATAAAATTAACAAAATCAACTTTTCTACATTTTTGTTATTACTTTAGGAAGTTCATAAAATTATAATCGTTACAACCGAAAAATGATTTTTTTTTTCAAATCTATATGGACTGACAATAAAAAGACAATAATGAGTTTTCAATCTATAGATTAAATTAAAAGACATGATCAATTTTGGATAGATCCGTGCATGATTTAAAAAAAAAAAAATTTATGAACGTGTCAATAAGTTTTATTTATTATGACCTATTAATTTTGTATAATTTTACACACAGAAGGTGCATCCATGTAATACATGGGTAAATAAACTAGTTTAATTAAAAGCAAAAACATAGGTGCATCCATACATCTATCTCTTGTCAACTTATTAAAGGGCCTGTATGGAAACGGGATAAGAAAAATCGAACAATACCTAAACCGAATCATAAATTTGAAAAAAGAACTCTCATATATTATATCAACATAAATCAAATTCTAACTCGATTTTTTAAACATAAATTTATATTCCTAATCCAACATAAATCAAAATTCCAACTCACATATTATTATTATTATACGAATTTGTAATAATCTTCAAGATTGTATGTATTTTAAAACAATAATTTTTTTAGACATACTCCATATAATACATGAGTAAATAAACTAGTTTTATTACTAAAATTAATTAAATAAAGTTTAAAGTTGAGTAACTACAAATATAACATAAAAGACAAAATGGTCAATTTTTATTTTATAAAAGTATCTAACAATTAATATTTTCTTATTATATTAATTTAAAGTTTTATTATTTAAGTAGATATATAATTTAAAGAAATAATTTAAAGCAATTAATAATAAAAATTAAATTTCCTAAACTTATTAAATTATAATTTCTTACTATAAAAAAGAGTTAAAAAGTTTAAATAATAAAGTATAAATAAATTTGAAGTGACCAATATCAAAATTACTTGTGAAACATAGGGACCAAAATTATAATAATGGAAAGGGTAAATTTGTCATTTTAAAAAATTTAACACCCAACTAACGGAGCAAGGACCATTTGTGCAAGTAAACAATGTTTTTGAGGGACCATTTATGCAACTTTTAAAGTTAAGGGACCATTTATGCATCTAACGGAGCAAGGATCATTAACTGAATTTATATTTTGATCAACACCTCAAAAAAGATAACTGAAATTATAATAATTAATATGATAAATAGTTTTATGGTTTGTAAACCAAAAATAAAAAAAATACACCTCTTAATTTGTTTTCAGACCCAAGCCTATTTCTTAAAATTAAGAGGTAAATTCAGAGGTTCCACCCTCTTAACTCTGAAAGTAAACAATCAATTTAAATTTATTCTAGATCTGAAGTTTAGACTTCAGTCTCTTTAAAGAGTCACTTAATGAAAAAGAAACAAGGCCTAAGAGAAATCTAACCAAGGGCGAACTTACTTGAGAGGGAGAGGTACCCCGTGCAACGGGTCCCCTCTCAACTTATACCTAAATAACAAGTAACGTTGATTAAGAATTTTGTGTATGCAATCGACGAATTTTTATGTGTGCAACTTATAGTATTAAAAAAAATTATGTGTGCAATTTTATTTTTAAAAAAAAAATTGATACCTCAAAAAACATGTTGATTACCTAAACAACATCCAATAATATTTCAAAAAATTAAAACTCAATAAACCCAATACTAAATTCTAAACTCATTAACTCATTATCATTTTTAAACCCAATATTATTTTTAACCCAATTTCAAATAGTATATAATTTTTAAGCCCAATTTTTTAAACCTTTTAGGCTTAACCCACTTTTGAAAAAAAAAAAGGTAGAAGAAGCAAGAAGCGAGAGCATAAATTTTTGAACGATGTTTTAATTTGTACGGCTGAACATGAAATATTTTCAATGGTGACAAATGAAGCTTCTATCGATCGATTCCAATATTTTGAAAGTCAAAGAGAGCAACTATTAGAGTTAAATTCTCAAATTAATAATTTATATTTCATAATAAATTGTATTTTTATGTATTATCTATTATTCTATTTTTTATTTTAAGATTATATGTTTAATTTTAAATTATAAGTAACTATGTGTTAACCCGACCCGATCAAAATTATCATTTTAATTTTTAAACCGTGAACACGACGAAATTTATGCAACAGACCCATTTGATGACTGGGTCCGAATCTAGCTTCTTTTAGAATATCATTTTGTTTTAAAAACCCACCTCTATATATATTATATATCAAGCAATTGGAATTTCTAGATGTAATCAACATTGTCTTAAATTGTCGATGAGGGTGGAAAAGAGTAGTTCTTTATAGATTACTAGTTATTAACCCACATATTACGTGAATATTTTATAAATAATATTTATCAAAATTTAGCACAAAATGTCAATTAAATACGAAAATGTTAATTTTTTCTAAAAAAAAATACGAAAATAGTATTATTTGTTGTTATTAATGACAACTAAAAATTTTCTATTTTTAAATATGTATGAATAGTATTTATCGTGTCTCATCTTTTTAAAATTTTTTATTTTTAAGTTTTATGTATAAATAAAAATTTATGTTTTACACAGAATAAAATTTAAAAATCTATATATCTATCTATATATTCTATATATACTAATAAAGCAAAACAACTCTTGCCACGTGTTGTTTCCATAGCTCTCCTAAATCTATTTATTCCCGCCCGTTTTTTCTTATATAACTCACTCTCACAATTAATGAGAATTTATTTTAAAAAAATTTAGAATATTTTATGAAAACTAATATAATTAAATGATTTTAAATACTTCCTAATTTAACCTCTATCTCTACCTTGAGTATTTTATCTACAATTATCTAATTGATTTATAAAAACTTTATTGTTTGTTAAAACTTTTAGCTAACTCTGTTTTTATTTTTAAAATTAATGTTAATATTAATTTAAAATTGTAACACCCGTTAATTTCGAGGTAATTACTTAATTTCGAATCGTTTAGTTAAATTACTTAATTCGAGAAAATAGGATACAAATTATCAACTTCTACTATTAGACATTTAAAATATTGAATTCTTGTAATTTAAGAATTACGAAATAATTATCATGTATGTATATATATATGTATATGAAAAATCTTATAAATGTTCATGGATTTTAGAAAAAAATAATAATAATAAAATATAATTAATATATGCATGTATGAGCACATCATTCCCAACATAACCATTATCATCATCATGCAACCCTCTTCATAAACCCTTTATATATGTAAAACCCTATCAGTTTCTTTTTCATCTCAAACACACACACATACATTATATAATCTAAATTTTTGGGCTGGAATTCAAGGGTTGATCAAGATTTCATCAACATTTCATCATCAAATGACCACACCATTGTTAAATTCAAGGTAAACAATAAACTCAACCTAAATTTAAATTCCCGTATGAAGTTTTGATTGTGGTTGGAACTCGTAAAAAAAAATGAGTATAAATATTGTTTTGATAATATGAAAATAGTCCATACTTGGTAATAATCATCATTTTTCTTTGTTTAAAAGCTTGAAGAAAGAGCTCTAATGGAGATTTTATGGTTTTACATACTCATGTGAAAATTTACATAACATGATTCAAAATAAGGCTTGAAGGTTATTTGGGTGTGTGATTAGGGTGGGTTTCGGCCGGCGAGATTCAGCAGCGGCGGTGGCCATTAGCGGCTGCTCTGTCTGCCTTCCGACTGATCCTTCCCTTTCTGTTTTCGAGTTTCTATCGAGAGAAAGAAGGGAGAGAGAATGGTTTTGTCGGTGTTGGAAACCCTTGGCCGGCGACTGCACGGCGGCAGCAGCGGCGCCGCTGCTTTGCTTCCTCTGCCCCTCTCTCTTCTGTTTTCGTTCACCGAGAGAGAGTGAGAGTGGTGTGGGTGTGTAGGGTAGTCTCCGACCGGCGCCGGAGGAGAATGGCCGGCGGCGACTTGCTGACGGATTTGGTGTCCACCGGCGATGCCCTTTCTCCTTTTCCTCTTCTGTATGTCTGCACCAAGAAGCAGACTTTCAGTTATTATATATATATATATATATATATATATATATATATATATATATATATATATATATATATATATATATATTCCTTTTGTTTTCTTTCTTTTTTTTTTCTTTGTTGACCCAGTAGGCTACATAGTGCTAGACTAGGATTTCATTTTTTATTTATTTCCTTCTTTATTTCTTTTCTTCTTTGTTCGATGAAAGCAGGGAGCATAAGAGATTTTTTTTCTCTTGTTGGGTGCTTCTTCTTATCTATTTATTTATTTATTTTATTATTTTGTGGGCTTTCTTAACTCATAAATTGAATTTTGGGTTTCAATATTTCTCTTGTCAAATATTGTTTAACTGTGGAAAGTTAAAATGACCTCTTTTGGAATTATGAAGCTTTGGGGTAATTAATTGAATGTAATATGGGTTTAAAATTTAACGTGATTGTTAACTTTATTATAGTATATTGGGTTAAGAAGTATCATATGGATTAATTCAAATACAAGACGATTCTAATAAAATTAATCTAATTAATTATTTACCATCGTATGAGAGTTTATATTTATTTAATGAATCTTAAAGAAATTATTGTTGGACTAATTAAGTAAGTGTAAACAAATAAATCGAAAATTGCCTGAATTGGATCCCGAACTTTAATTAATTCAATAAATAATGGACTTAGTAAATTATAGAGTTAAGAAAATTGATAAATAGGCAATGTGCTTTGATATCAGGACTCTAGTGGATTCGATTGAGACGGTTGGCTTTCAGTAGTGCTTTCAGCTGATATTCAGTTAGTCGTTTGGCGAGTACGGATTTGCGGGCACTGTGAGTAATTGATTTAATTCCATAAATGATCATTTATAATATGTTTGTGCTGGTTATCTGTTTCATTTCTTTTACTGTTAGGCACAAAAAGGCCTCAGTCAAACCTGTTCTACATCTGAGGGGGAGATTTATAATCAAACCTGTTGATGCATTTGAAGGTTGAATTTAAGGCCTGTTATATGCCTTATTGAAGCCTGAAAATGATTTGCAATATTTGTCATAAGCTGTTCTATATGTTGCATGTGTTGCAACTAAGACAGTTTGTCCAAGCTGCTCTGTCTGCTGAACAGGCTGGACATAAACTGTCTACGCTGCTCTACACTGTTGAGCAGCTTGGGCATTTTTAAAGTGTTCTGTTCTTTGTGAACAGAACCTGTTCTTTGTGAACATGCTAAACACTTTATGGAATATGTTTCCAAGTCATCATGTATTGTTTTTGACTACAAGATCAGTTTACAAAGTCGAAGACAAAGTGAAAAACAGAACTGCTCAGCCTGCCCACGCTGTTCTGTAACATGAAGACAAAAGGTTATTTGAAAAAGGGTGACAGACCTTTTTCTTATATCAAAATAGGCATTTACAAGGAAGAAAGACGCAAAGTTGACATTCCTAAATTAGTTAAAGGCAATGCAACAGTAGACAAAGTAAAAAGACAAAAGTTCTGCACATGTGAAGACAAGTCTGCTTTTCAGAAAAGTGCAGAAAAGGTTATGTTGTCTTTTCAACAAGACTTCTCCTTTTTCATTCCGTCCAATGAAGATGTTTCTCTTAGATCCTTTGAGTGAGTATAAAAGGAAGCTTCTAAGGACAGAAAGAGGTGTGAAGAAAGCTAACTGCTGAAACCAAGAGTGAACGTGCAAAGTGTGATTTTCATGCATGCAAGCCTTCTGTGTAAACCAGCATCTGTGTGTCTAAGCTGTTTTACATAAGCTGTTCCCTTAAGTCTTGTAAACACAGTGAGTGCTTCTTAGTGAGTGTATTCATTGTATTCTAGTTTGAGTTTGTCTTAGACTAGTGAACATACTGTTGTATCTGTCATCTCAGCTTGAACTATTCCGCATTCAAGCTTGTTTGTAATTAACAAATTGTTGATAATACATACAAACATTGAGAAAAGAGTGTGTAGTTTTTAAATTGTTGTATTCACCCCCCCTCTACAGCTTATAACTATATACTTTGGAAACCTCTCGGGACCTACAACTGGTATCAGAGCAGTTTAGAGTGTGTGTCATTCTAGATCTCTAATTCTCCCAAGTTTCCATGGACAACAGTGCTGCAAATTCTTCTTACAATGACAATGGCTTTATGGGCAAACCTCCAAAATTTAATCATCAAAACTTCTCTGGTTGGAAGTGCAGAATGATGCTCTATTTAGAGAATCTGGATGTACAACTGCCAGAGATAGTGATGGAGGGTCCCTATGTGCCAACCTCTGTTACTACTATAACTCCAGCGGTTAAAGGAGCTGCTCCTGAAATCAGGACCTTTGAGAAAGCTAAAGCTCAATGGTCTGATGAAGACAAGAGATTGGTGGCTCTGGATGCAAAGGCCAGAAACAATCTGGTCATTTCTCTTCCTGATGATGTGTTCAAACAGGTTGAGAAAATGAAGACAGCAAAAGAAATGTGGGATACTTTGTGTACCGTCTATGATGGACCCACAATCACACTGGACAACAGGATCAACAATCTTGTTAGACAGTATGAACTTTTCTTTGCTAAACCAAAGGAGACTCTCACTGAAACCTACACCAGGTTTACTGCCTTAGTGAATGATCTCAAAGCTGTAGGGATCACTAAGGACAGTCTCACTCTGGTGAATAAATTTCTGGACATTCTACCTGAAGAGTGGAACTACTTTTCAACAATTCTAAGGAATTCAGGTACTATCAGAAGTATGGATCTAGTCAATCTGTATGGATCCTTACTGAATGATGAACAGTCAAGGCAACAAAAGAGAAATGCCTTGGAGATGTCCAAAAGAGGTGCAGCCTTTGTGGCCAATGTGAGACAACATGTAAATCAGGTGAGTGATGTGTTCACTCAACCTGATCAACAGGATGATGACAAGGAGGAAGAGTCAGGAGAAGAAGATAATGCAGATCTTGCTGAACAAGATGATGAGCAAATGATAGCCATGCTTGTCAAAAGGTTCAACAAGAAAAGGTTTGGAAGGAACATGCTGCAAGGAGGTTCAAGTGCTGGCAAAAAGAAGGCATTTGATAAATCCAAAGCTGAATGCTTCAAATGTGGCAAAACTGGCCATATTGCTGCTGACTGTGTGTCAAAAGCTGTTGGTCAGTCATCCAAACCATACAAGACAAACAAGGATGATGGTTATAGGGTTAAGTACCTTATGGTCATGGCTAAGCTGAGGAAGTTGGAAAACTCAGTGGGTTCCAACCACCAAAAGGGACTCATGGCAGAGACTTGTGATTGGGAGAAATCTGATTCATCATCTGATGAAGAAGATAATCAATGTCTAATGGCCAACACTGATGTCCCATCAACAAGCAGCTTCGAACAAGATATGGCTGAAGCTGAAGCTTTTAGCAGCTTAGATAACTGGAATCCTACTATGATGTATAAGGTACAAAATTTTATGGCTTACAGTTCTGAAGAAAAAGTTAAAATGTTTGAATATATGCTTGTTGATCTAAAAGCTGCTGTTGAGAAGCATAATGCTTTACTATCTGAAATCTCTAAGCTCAAAACTGATCTTAAAACTAAATCTAGTAAACTGGACAAATTCCATAAGTTGGAAACTGAGCTTGATGAATTAAAACACATCAACTCTATTTTACTGGAAGAAAAGAGAGAAACAGATATAAAGCATGCTAAGCTTCAAAAGATAGTTGACTCTTGGTGCCAATCTGCACAAAAAGTCAGCCATTGTATAAGTCAACAGATTCCTGCACAAATCCAAGCCTATCTTGGAGGGGATCTTGACACAGCAACTTCCATTGTTGAGATAAGTAATCTGAAAGAAGATTTATCCACTCTTGGTGAACTTCCAAATACATTCATTCAAAATGTGAATGGTAAACTAATCTCAACAAACAGGTTTGTCAGGCCTAAAAATACTGACAGCTTGTGTGAACTCAGCTCAAAAGCTGATGTTGGAGTTTGTTCTCCAAGTCAGCCTGCTAAGTGCTCTGCTAGCTCACACAAGCAAAAGAAAGGAAAACATGTTCAAACTAAAGTTGTGGATGCTAAACCTGTTAACAAAACAGGTTCTGAGTCCAAAGCTGATGGTAAAAAGCATGTTAATCCTTTT
>JAANYP010001674.1:55377-72244 GCA_020465985.1 Centrapalus pauciflorus
AACTTAAAACTAAATAACCCATTAGACAATTTATATCAGCAAACCCAAAGTGTTTTAAACTAACCTACACTAAACTAAAGACCCAATTAGGTTTATTACATAAAATGGTCCTTGTATTCCTTTTTCCTTTCTTGGCTGAAACCAAAAAGAAGAAAAAGAAATAACAAGTTGTAGAAGCCTAATATGAGAAAATAGAAGAAGCCGAAAAGATACACCTTAACCTAATCTATATTAAATAAATAAAATAAAATAAAGAAAAATGGAGTGGACTTTTCTCTCTCTTTCACGGCTGAGAACAGAAAGGAGAAAGGAAACGATATATATATATATATATATATATATATATATATATATATATATATATATATATATATATATATATATATATATATATAAAGTAATAAATAAGTAAATGGTCCCTGCTTTTCTTTCCTTTCTCGGCAGGAACAAAATAAGAAAAAGGAAGAGGACAGCGCCGGTCACACGAAAGGTCACCGGCCAATCGCCGGCCAAGGCGGTTCCGGCGCCGACTAGACCGCCAACCAACACACCCACTGCTACTATCTTATCTCTCTCTCGATGGAAGCCAGAAACAGAGGGAACGAACATCACACGGGAAAACATAGTCGGCCTAACAGCCACCGCTGCTGGCAGCGCCTCCGCCGCCGGCAGCCTCTCCGGCCGGTTCTCGCACCACTCACACCCACTATTTCTACTTATATTTACTAGTTTGATCCCATATTTCTTGGTTATTAGCTTGTTCAATAACACTTTCAAATATCAAAATATTATTTGAACTCACTCAAAATTCCTTAAATCCGAATTTAAGCATCTAAAAACATTCTAATCTGATTTCTAATCTCATTTCTAGTGTTTTTATATAGATATTTGTATCAATTGTAAGGTCACCATATCTACGGATTGGATCAAGGTGCGACGTCGTCCAACGAGTGCGGAATCCTCGTTAGACGCTTAACGAATCGATCACGCACGAAACACGGAGCCGAACACAATGCTAGCCGATATGATACCGACCCCACATGATGTATTGCTCCTAAAACTCTCTGAAATCACTTCTAGTTCGTACGTGCACTATTGAAAAATCTGAAATCGTATTTCACCAAAAGTTCTTCACCTCAGCTCTCAAAATCGTCTTCAGTCAGATTCTCTGAGCTTCGGATGCTCTGTTTGCTCTCAAGTTCGACAGAATTTCTGAGCCTTCAAAGATGCTGAATTCACAACGATAAGGTCATTATATAACCCTTAATTTCGTGCATGACGCTCCTCCACGAACATAGCCTCCTTAAGTTCATGACCTCCTTAAGAACTTATTCTCATAAGAACTTAGGCTCCTTAAGTTCGTGACCTCCTTAATAACTTATTCTCATAAGAACTTAGCTTCCTTAAGTCCGTGACCTCCTTAAGAACTTATTCTCATAAGAACTTAGGCTCCTTAAGTTCGTGACCTCCTTCATAACTTATTCTCATAAGAACTTAGCTTCCTTAAGTCCGTAACCTCCTTAAGAACTTATTCTCATAAGAACTTAGGCTCCTTAAGTTCGCGACCTCCTTAAGAACTTATTCTCATAAGTTCTTGAGCCTCGTGAACTTATTTCCGTAAGTTTATAGCTTCATGAACTTATCAATATAAGTTCTTATCATGCAATCATGAACTTATCAAGACATTTCATTAACAAGACCCTATCTATTGCAATACACTATCAATAACAAAACTAGACTGATGTCGTCACACCGGATGTACCAACAGACTCCCCCTCGACGATAGTATCTAGTTGTTGTTCATCGATCACAACAAACCATCAATAACGAAACTAGACTGCTGTCGTCACCCCGGGTGTTCCAACAGACTCCCCCTTGACGATAGCTTCTAGCTGTTATCCATTGATCTTCAATTTTCTTCCTGTTCAGATTGCTTCTTGTAAATAGACCAAGATTAATGCAACCTCTAACCATTCTCTGGTGTTTTCTGCCTTCCGAACTCCTACCTTCATGAAAGAAAATCGGCTGCTCATTAAGCTTCTGCATATCACCCTGTGATACTTGATATTGAGACAGCCAGTAACAATTTTGTTATGGCTGATTCTGTATACCGTAACTGCACTCTACTCGTTAATAACATTGTATTCAACCTCGATCTTATTCCGATTCCGTTGAAAGAGTTCGACGTCATCATCGGCATGGACTGGTTAACGAATAACGAAGCTACGATCATATGCAACCGACGAATCATCAGAATTAAGTCTTCAGACGGTCGAGTATTGGAAATCAAAGGCGAGAAGCGGAAAGGTGCTCACTGTTTTATATCCATTGAAAAAGCTCACAAATATTTATCTAAGGGTCACGAGGCCTATTATGTTTTGTTTCGTCTGAATCCATCTCTGAAGCAAATAAGAAATCCATATCTGATATTCCTATCGTCTGTGAGTTCCCAGACGTATTCCCTGATGATATTTCTTGAGTGCCACCAGAATGACAAGTCGAATTTGGCATTGACTTAGTTCCTGGTGCGGCTCGTATCGCTAAAGCTCCTTACAGACTTGCGCCTGCAGAGATGCAGGAAATGTCCAAACAGTTGCAAGATCTATTAAAGAAGGGATTTATCCGACCGAGTTCATCTCCGTGGGGTGCACCTGTCTTATTTGTTAAGAAGAAAGACGGAACTCTCCGTATGTGCATCGACTACCGTGAGTTGAACAAAGTCACCATCAAGAATAAGTATCCTCTACCTAGAATTGACGATTTATTTGACCAGCTACAAGGAGCAAGTTATTTCTCCAAGATTGATCTTCGTTCTGGGTATCATCACTTGAAAGTAAGAGATGAGGATATTCCGAAGACAGCCTTCCAAACAAGATACGATCATTATGAATTTCTCGTAATGCCGTTTGGTTTAACAAATGCACCAGCAGCGTTCATGGATCTCATGAATCGCGTGTGCAGACCGACGCTGGATAAGTTAGTTATCGTATTCATAGACGATATCTTGATTTACTCCAAAACGGAGGCTGATCATGTTAATCATTTGCGACAACTGCTAGAATTATTGAGAAATGAAAGACTCTATGCAAAATTTTCAAAATGTGAATTCTGGCTCAGACAGGTATAACCTTATGTTGTCTTGAGTTACTTCTTAAGCGTTCTTTGTTTCAAACGAAATTTGAAATTCTACTTTGATTACTATTATAGATTCAATTCCTTGGCCATGTCGTATCTTGCGAAGGTATCTCAGTCGATCCTTCTAAAGTCGAGGCTGTTCAGAAATGGCAAACACCTCGCAATGCCTCCGAAATCAGAAGTTTCCTTGGATTGGCTGGTTACTACCGGTGATTCATTAAGGACTTCTCGAAGATTGTTGTGCCACTCACGATGTCACCACGAAAGAATACACCTTTCATATGGGCAGATAAATAGCAAGAGGCATTTTAAACTTTAAAACAGAAACTTATTTAAGCGCTGATCCTAGCCTTACCAGAAGGCAATGATGACTTTGTCGTTTACAGCGACGCATCTGGTACTGGCTTAGGATGTGTTCTCATGCAAAGGGGAAAGGTTATTGCCTACGTTTCAAGGAAATTGAAAGACTACGAGAAAAGTGCACCAACTCATGATCTTGAGTTGGTTGTCGTTACCTTTGCACTGAAAATCTGGCGGCATTACCTTTATGGGACTAAATGTCAGCTTTACATTGACCATAAAAGTCTCAAACATCTCTTTACTCAAAAGGATCTGAATATGAAACAGCGTCAGTCCTTGGAGCTTATCAAGGACTATGACTGCGAGATCCTATATCATCCCGGAAAAGCTAATGTTGTCGCGGATGCTTTGAGTAGGAAAGTATATCCCGAAAAGTGTTGCTATGCCCTGACTCCTGTTGTATTCTCTTGATAGATTGGCACAGATATACATCACAAAAGTAATTTCTCATCACGGTGTGCCGAAATCTATCGTTTCTGATCGTGATAGTCGTTTCACTTCAAGATTTAGGAAAGCGCTGCAAGACGGGATGGGTACTCGAATCTCCATGAGTACAGCTTATCACCCAAGTGCAGATGGCCAAAGTGAGCATACTATCCTAACTCTAGAAGATATGCTCCGTGCCTGCGTTCTTGATCTGAGTGGTAATTGGGATGACCATTTGCCTATGGTTGAATTCTCATACAATAACAGTTATCATTCAACGATCAAGATGGCTCCTTATGAAGCTTTGTATGGAAGAAAGTGCAGAACTCCCACCTGTTGGCGCGAAACAGGTGAATCGCCTATAGCGGGTCCTGCCCTTTTACAGTTGACTCACGAAAAGATTCAACTTGTCAGAAGGAATATCCTTGAAGCTCAAAGCAGGCAGAAGTCATATTATGACAATCGACACGGATCAATAAGTTTTGCAGTTAACGATTTGGTGATGCTGAAAGTATCTCCAATGAAGAATGTGGTACGATTCATAAAGAGAAACAAGCTAGCTCCGAGATTCATCGGCCCGTTCAAGATTGTCGAAAAGATAGGGAATCAATCTTATCGTCTAGAATTGCCATCTGACTTAGCTGGAATACATCCTGTATTCCATGTTAGTCACTTGAGAAAGAGCCTAGCAGATGAAAGAGAAGTACAAATACCACATGTTAATTTACAAGTTGATGAAAAGCTTCGAGTGGTTGAAGAGCCAGAATGTATTCTGGACTCGAAGACCAAAAAGCTTCGGAATAAAGAAATACAGATTGTGCTCGTTCAGTGGAAACACCACAAAGGTTCGCATCAGTCTTGGGAATCTGAAGATTTTATGAAAGCAACTTATCCAAGTCTGTTCGAACAAAGCTAACTTCGAGGACGAAGTTTGTGCGTGGTGGAGCCCATTCTGTAACAACCTAACTTTTGCCCAATCATGTAATATTTGATTCTGAGATAATAATGTAATTTTATTACATTATTTATGTTGCAATTTAACTAAGTATGAAGTTATTTAATTAAATGATATAACTATTATGAATTATTAAAGTATTTAAATGATTAAATTAAAAGAGATGTATTATACAAAAGTATAGTGGGTTAAATTGCAAATATAACTAAATGAAGTATATAAACTCCAATTAATACCATTTAACACACCATTAAAAGATTTATACTCTCTCTACTCTCTCTCTAGAGCCGACCTTCTCTCTAGCTTTTCTCCCAAACCGACCGGCCAAATCTCGAGTTCTATACGTCATCGAAAAGATCTCGAAGAGTACTACGCAAGTCTGTCGTTGCATGTGCGATTTCATACGAATTTGAGGTAAGAATCGACATTTCAAGCTTTCTTATTTTCGGTTTTGAAGAAAAATTTGAATTTCTCATCTTTCATTCGATTAAAGCTATTTTTGCTTAAGTTTTATCTCGAGTTTGTTAGATTATGTATAATAAGAATCGAACCTAGACTTATTACTTAGCATATTCATGATTTTAGACTTAGAAATGCATGTTTAAAAGCTGCAAAACATGAACAAATTCGAGATGCCAAGAACAAACTCGATTATAGCTAAAATCGAATCAAGGATTCGAATTTGACCATAAGTTCGAAACTATGCATTCGAATTTAGCATATGTTCGAAATACATGCCTTCAAATTTAGGTACATGTTCGATTTTAATGCATAAATTCGAACCCCCTCCCTAAATTCGAATATATTGAATAAAACACATGGACAATGCATAAATTAACAAAATAATTAGCAAAAATGATTATATATATATATTAATATATATTCACTGATCTTTTGAGAATTTAATGAAACAAAGAATATGAATGAAAGAAAGATAGATGAGTTGTCAGTATCAGAATCAGATTAAATAAGGACTTTAAAGCTAAAAGCTAATGATTGATATGATATGATTCTGGACAGGTTCAGTTAAAATCTGAACATAGATTTAAAGACTTAAAGATATTGAAAGCAGGTCACAGAATTGAAAAGAATTGACAGAGAACAGATTGACAAAGATTAAAGATAAAATCCTGAGATAACTCAGGTGGTGGATATATACATCTGTTTGATAAAGACTCCAGACCTGTGAGTTATAGATATTCAGATTCAACATGCTAGATTTCCTGTTGAGACATATTGTTGATGTTAGATTAATTTGACACTCATATTATCAGCTGGATTGTGACCTGTGCACACTATGGTTCGGTGTTGCCCAGTAGATCATGATAGCTATTTGATTTATCACTTCATATGACTTTGAGATTTACTATTCATTTATGATATTGTATGAGATTACTGCTATCATGACTTTGATTATGTATGCTTCATCATTGCATATACTTTGACATATTGATTCAGGTTGATTAGCCTTGTCGGTCTATTGTTCTAGACTTGGCTATTTCACCAGTTCTATTAAACTTGGTATTGACCCTCCGATATTCCGCCATGTTGATTTACTGGTAGCTAGCCCAGTATGTGGCTGATCCCCGCGATTTAAGCGTGAGTGTGGCTTGAACATCATCCGACTCTATGACTTTTATGTCTCAATCATGAGTGGCTGTAGCGGCAGTCAAGACATATCACGCTAGAACTTATGATCCGCTTGATAATGCATGTTAATTTGAAAATCTATTTACTCACTAAGCATTGCTTACAGTTGCTACTTATATTTTTACAGGAAAAGATAAAGGAAAGTCACCTGCCGGACCTAGTACTTAGGTCTTACAATATCAAGACAGGAGTTCTCATAGACCTCTACTCAGCAAACCCTTTTTGGTACTGATTGGAAGATGATAATGTGGTGGTCTGGGTAGATTTATCTTGATTGTATGATGACATGAATTAGATTAGACTTGTGCCATTTATAAGTTTAATTTTAAAACTGTAATTTGTATTAAACTTAATCCTAATATGTTTGTGCTGTAATTTATAATTCCGCACTTAATTACTCTATCTTAGTTATGGTTGATATCGTATTGCATGATGTGGGACCTAGACTCGTGACTACCGCCCTGTGAGGGGTGGTCTTCACACTTTATTTTCCTCTCCTGCTCCCATATCCGTTTCCGTCACTTCGACCATGAAAGCCCTAGTGTTCGCCTCTGGACGTGTATTCCAATCATATGTGCCATCCAATTGTTTGTTAGACTCCACATTAGTAAGTAAACCAGCCACTGAACCCTGATTCTCTGATATCTGATTCCCTGAACTGGTTGAATACTGACATCCCGAGTTCTAATGATTATCCATCTTGGGTCTTTGACCCTCTCTCGTAAAGTGTCTCAACCCCTGACAGTTATAACACCTAACTTTTGACTTATCGAATCCTACATTGTTCAGACTTATATTTCTTCCCGTTCTTTTCGTGAACCTCTTCAATCTCTGTGTGACCATAGTCAATTGCCATTGTAGGTCCAAAAGATCCAAGTCATCCGGATCCACCTGATCATAATCTTCTTCCCATAGAGCTGGATCGTTTATTTTCCCTTGAATACAATTCTCGTAAGCTACTACAAACGCTGCTAGAAGCTTCAGTTGCTCCTTTGCAGTTTTAGCACTCAATGGCATTTTTGTGTATCCCTGAGACGATGATCCTGATGTAGATGTCTGCGGCTGATTGAAAAACCCAGAAAGGCCCTACCATAAGATTCTTCTACTTCTCTTGGTATGCCCTCTTGTTCTCCAGAGTGAAATGTTGTGGCTTCAGACTTAGGTACACTAGAATATTAGATGGTTTAGATTTAGCTACATCTCAGGATCTTGTACTTGATCATACTCCATCTCCTTATTCTGTATCTTAAAGTTATAAGCCCTCAGAATTCCAATAACTTCTTCCAGAGTGAGGGTTTCTAGTTTCTCTTCATCATGCTTTATCAATGCTATGTACATTTCCCACTTTGATGGTAACGCATCTAGAAGTTTCTCGATCTTTTTTTATTCTTGATACTCAACCCTGTGGTTATCAAGCTCGGTTAACAGATGATAGAACCTTGTGACAATCTCATCCAAGTTCTCATTCTTCAGACCTTTAAAGATCGCAAATTGTTGTTTTAACAACTCCGTTCTCTCCTTCCTCACCCGTGAATTTCCCGCATACCTCTTCTCTAGAGCTTCCCAGAGCTCTTTAGAAGTTCTGTGATGTTTAAACGTATGTAGAATATTCAAAGGTAACGCCATTTTAATTGATGACAGAGCTCGATTTTCGACATCATAAATTTTCTTGTCCTCATCCTTCATTTGTTGATAGGAAAGAACCTTAATCCTACCATCGAGCTCTTGTGAAGGGGGAACATACCCTTCATCTGTGCATATCCACATACGCATATCGTGAAAATCAGCGAAGTCTGCAAACCTATCTTTCCACCAATAATAATCTTCAATCTTCATAAGCTTAGGTGGTGAATTTTAATTGCCCACTTCGTGATCCATTTCCAAAAACTCATGTAAACTTGACATTCTCGTAAAACTTTTGTTCACGAACTTAAATTATTTAATTTCTTAAAATAAATTTGAAACAAGTTCGTACGGACTTAGCCTCATAAGTTCATACGAACTTAGCCCTGATAAGTTCTTAGAAGCGTGCTTGACAAGTTCGTGATGCCCTAAAACACCCTCCTAAGTTCGAGCGCCGCAAGTTCGTGAAACGGCCAAAAATTTGACTTTTTCAAAATTTCAGATCAAATCAATATTTTTAAGATTAAAAACAATGACTTATATTGAAAAATTGAACTAAGATGAATATTTGCCTAGAAAGTTGCTCGAAAACTTCGAAAAACACGTGATTTATCCGTAAGAACGCCAAGAAACTCTATGAATGTTCAAAAAACGTGATGAACACGAAGAACATTCAAGATAGTCTTTGATACCACTTGTAAGGTCACCGCGTCTACGGATCGGATCAAGGCGTGGCATCGTCCAACGAGTGCGGAATCCTCGTTAGACGCTTCACGGATCGATCACGTGTGAAAAACAGAGCCGAACACAATGCTAGCCGATATGATATCGACCCCACACGATGTATTGCTCCTGAAACTCTCTGAAATCGCTTCTAGTTCGTACGTGCACTATTACAAACTCTGAAATCGTATTCCACCAAAAGTCCTTCACCTCAACTCTCAAAATCGTCTGCAGTCAGATTCTCTGAGCTTCGGATGCTCTGTTTTCTCTCAAGTTCGACAGACCTTCTGAGCCTTCAAAGATGTTGAATTCACAATGATAAGTTCATTATATAACTCTTAAGTTCATGCATGACGCTCCTTAACGAACTTAGTCTCCTTAAGTTCGTGACCTCCTTAAGAACTCATTCTCATAAGAACTTAGGCTCCTTAAGTTCGTGACCTCCTTAAGAACTTATTCTCATAAGAAATTAGCCTCCTTAAGTTCGTGACCTCCTTAAGAACTTATTCTCATAAGAACTTATGCTCCTTAAGTTCGTGACCTCCTTAAGAACTTATTCTCATAAGAACATAGGCTCCTTTAGTTCGTGACCTCCTTAAGAACTTATTCTCATAAGTTCTTGAGCCTCAGGGCCGGCCCTGGGCCTGGTCCACCTGGGCCACCGTCCAGGGCCCAATCATTCTAAAGGGCCCAAAAGTTTTTTTATATGTTAATATAAGCCCAGCAGTCCAGTATTAGGTAATATGTGTTTTGCGCGAAAAAAATCACAGACAATATGTTGGTTCAGCTGGTAGTCATCTCACCTTGGATCTCTAGTGGCATGGGTTCGATTCCCACTGTCTGCATTTTTTTTATTTTTTTATATCTCATCACTATCACTTGGATTTTCATTTATAGATATCGTCTATTTGCTTTATATCAATATACAATCCATCAATTTCAATATTCATACTTTTATTTTTCAATGAGTTTGATATTTTTTATTTTTGTTTATCACGTGGTTTATGTTATTTATTATACGATTATTAAAAATACTAATGAGATATTTATTTTTTTTAGATGTTATTTTTTTTGACACATATGTTACTATTTATATTATGAATCTTTTAAAATTTAAATTTCTTTTTTTCAATTTACTAATAAATATATAATTTAATATTGTATGCAATTTTTACCCAATTTATAATCATACGATGTTAATATTCTTATTATTATTATTATTTTGCGGTTTTTGGATTGAGGAAAAATTCAGAGAAGCATCATGAAACCATTACACGATGATAGATTGTGAAGTTTTTAAAGACATGACATTGACAATAGTGCAACAAAATTGATAATATTTAATTGTAATTTTTATATGAATATTGCTTATATATATAGAGGGCCCCTTTTTAAGTATATGCCCCGGGCCTAAAAAATGATAGGATCGGCCCTGTTGAGCCTCATGAACTTATTCCCGTAAGTTTATAGCTTCATGAACTTATCACCATAAGTTCTTATCATGCAATCATGAACTTATCAAGTCATTGCATTAACAAAACTAGACTGCGTGGATGTACCAACATCAATCATTCAAACCCACTAAAAACCTCCAATGATGTTCTTGGAGCTTTTAAATCTTGAAAAGAAATGGTGAAGGTGATGATATTAGATGGTGTTCGTTGTTCATTTCCTTATTAGAAACCATAGTTATACTCATTTGTAGATTCTAACATTTAAAAAAAAAAAAGTTCATACGAAAATTTTGGGTTTATAAATATTACCTCAAGGTTTCAATGATGGTGATGAATATGATGATGATTGCTGTTCCACCTTGAATTCCAGCCCCAAAATTAGTAACAATATAACCCAAGTTCAAGTGTGTAAGGTCTACCACTGACAGATCTATCTAGACGCGGACCCGTTAACGAGTGCGGAATCCTCGTTGACGGTTAGACGGACAACTCTCAACCAACGGAAACACGGAGACTATTAGACGCTGAACGAACGACACACGAACGATCCTGCGTACTAATTCTCTCCGAAACGGGACTCACCTAGCTGATAAACTCGAGATCGCCTATTGCTTAATTCCTCACGAATTCTGCCAAAGGTCTTCTAATCATTCGAGTCTATCCCTAATTATAGGCCCTGATTCAAGTCTGTTGTGGGCCAACCTCGAATCTGGCCTAAGGCCTCATTCGAATCTGTCCATCTGACAGATTCGAATCTAACCTATTCGAATCTAAGGATACATTCGAATCTATCACAGATTCGAATGTCTTCCTTTACATATTCGAATCTAACCAATACACTTAAACACTTACGTGATGAAACTTATGTTTTAACTTATGCTTGACATAATCTTTGACCTTTATGTTTGAACTTCTTGTAATATGTTACATCAAGTTCAAACACACAATCAATAACAGACAAACACATATTAAACATATATATCAAAATACTGGTTAACTCAGAATATTACTTAAATCATAATCGATTAGACTGCTATCGTCACACAGGGTGTACCACCAGACTCCCCCTTGACGATAGCTTCTAATTATTTACATGACATCAAATTTAAGTACTAGAGCTATAGACGCTACTACCTGCATATAACCCTGCATCTATACAAACTTTAACTACCTTTTGGAACTTCCTGGCTTCAGATCTCCATGGTTCAGTGAAGAATATAGGCTGATCGTGAAGCTTCTTCAGGTCGTCCTTAGATAGGTTTATCAAATACAGTGGGTCGTATACCTTCAAAATTACCTGCTCGTCTTGATCCTCCATTATAGCTTCAGCAGTATCAATTTCCAGGTACCACCACTTCATGTTGCTCAAAACATTTTGTGGCATTGGCTTTATTGGCACTCTTTTCAAGCATTTGACTGGCTTGTAGATCATTCTAGCCCAAGGTCTTCCAGTATGAGGATCTATTCTTGATCCATCCTCGACCCTCTTGCCTGATCTCGGCTTAAGCCTCTCAAATCTGCCTGATCGCCCTTCTTTCCTTATAATTCTTTCAATAACGCTCGCGTAGGGATCATTTCCAATGTTGATCAGCTCCTTCCAGGCTAACTCTTTAACTTCAATCTTGGGCAAAGAATTAAACGCTTTCAATGTTCGCCTCAAGTATTGAAGTCCATCCCTTCTCTTCAAAATAAACAGCTGCAGTTCTCTGTCAAAGAACCAGCTAATAATCCTCCTGAGAAGTTTCCGGCACTTGGAATTCTCATCGTCTTCTTCATCTTCAGCTGATCCTTCTTTTCTTCCTTCTTGAACCAAAGATTTAACAGATCAGCTCTAGATGGCTCTTTTTCAGCTTCCTCAAGTTCTTTATCCTCGACTGAGGCTACCTTGATGTAATCAATATCAATCACATTATGATTTGAGTTCTCATAAAATTCAGTGACTGGTTGTGAATTGATTATTACTTCATTAACATTATCGTCCTCGTCCTCTATCACTTCGTCGTCAGATTTCCAGTCAACAACATCATCTGGAATAAATTCCCCTTCCTCCAACTCTTCCATTTCATCTTCAAAATCAAACTCCATTAGCTCTTCTTCAATATCTTTCAGCGCATCGATCATGTCGCTGTCTAAATTCCTTGAAGAACTAGCCTCTCCTCTTTCACCTTCTGCTTGACTTGGCTCCCCCTGAGATTGAGCAGCCTGAGCAGTAGAAAAATCTACTGGCTCATCCTGTCTTTGAGAGCTGGGATCATTGCCTTGATTATCATCTTCATCATCGTCCCTCCGCCTCTGTACTACTTGATCACGACACGACGTCTCCCCCTGAGCCTGAAGGTTTTTCATTAACTGCTCAATGAGGGACCTCATTGTTCGGATCTCGGATGACTGATCAGTGACAAAAGATTTAAGCTCAGTGTTTTCATCTCTTACACCTTCAATAATCATTCTCAACTCAGCATTCTCCTTATCCAGATTAGCGTTATGCTCTTGGAGTTCACCAACTGCTTTAGTGAGAGTTATAATTTGAACGTGCTGAAAATCTACTCGACTCTTCAGCTGCAGAAATCTTTGATTTTCATTGTATGCTTCTGGCATAGATGGAATGGACTGAAGGGGAGAAGGATTGAATGGTGGCGGAATGTAGGGTTCGTGTTGCTGAGGTGGCGGTGATGGTGAATCTGTGGTTGGTGCTTGGGTTTGGGCTTGAGAGGTTTCTGGTTGTGCTTCCGAGGTAGAAGACGACCCTTGCATAAATCTATGACGTTTTGCTCGTGGCCTCGTCACTAACGTAGCAATCTCTTCTTCTTCATAATCGGACTCCTCCAATTCCCTGGTCTCTCTCCTCCTCGAACCACCTTGATTGACAATCAATCTAGAACCATAAGTCTCAAAACAACTTCCAGTTTCGGTAGTTACCACCTCATGAACTTCATCTGATTCGGTTTCAGATTCCGAAGATGTCAATCCTGCCTCAGCCCCCTCTGGCTCATATTCGTCAACATCACGAAATATATCATCATTATCTCCAGGCGGACTCAGCAGCTCATCCACCAATGCTGCTGCAACATCTTCATTGGCATGCGGCCCTGCCTCCCAAATCTCATTAAGTGTCTGTGTTAGGTGGTCAGCTTCTCTCACAACATTTGAAGGCCCTGCTTCATGAATATCTGAGGGCTCAGCTTCATGACCAGTCGAAGTCCCTGCTTCTTCTACTTCTGGTTGTTGGTTTGATGACGGCCTGATTGCCGGGATTTGACTCGCTGCTGGTTGCTGTTGTCGTCTCGGATCACGCGGCCGCTGTGGACGTTGCTGTCGCTGTTGTTGTTGTTGTTGGACATCAACTACTCCTGCCCAGTTGGCATCATTCGGAGCTTGAAATTCCCTGTCCAGAATTGCACCAAAAAGTGGACGTGCCTCCGGAACGGCTAACCTTCCTCGGTGTGAGGAACAGTCAGAATAGATACGCTTCTCTATAACATTGACGGTCAATGCATCATCAGATTGTGGCAGCTCAGGCAAGAAGTGCCTTATCAACATCATCACAAACCTCGGATACAAAAGGAACTTTTCTCTCTCAGGAGCCGTGATTTGATGGATAAATTCCGAGAAAATCAGCTGCGAGAAACTAAACTTCTTATTGTATACCATCGCGATCATAGCTGATTGGATTTTTGATACAATGTAATCAAATCCAGCTTTCTTCGGTGCAAAACAGATCATAAACACATGGACCAGGAAACGCCATTGTCCTATCAAGCCACTCTTCATATATGACGACTTTGTAACGTCCAAGCTGTATCCCATTCTCAAAAAAGCTGCTTGCCTAATACTTAAAGGAAAGTCTGTAGGCCCGTCTTCTTGTTCTAGGGAACCCAACTGTAGCACTTGTCTCAAAATATCAGCGGAGAAAACCAAAGGTTGTCCGGCAATTCTAGTTCTTAACACTGTCGGGGTGACAGTGCAGTCAACCTGCAAGTGATCGTAAAATTGACGCACATAGGATATCACAATCGGAATGTTTTCATACAGCACATAACTTATCCTAGATTCCGCCAGAAAATCCAAAACTTCTCGAAATCCCTGCGCCTCAGGGATGTTATGGGCAGGATTCAGTACCATATTGTGCTTGGGAACAAAAGCACGAAGCGCCATATCTGCACAATACATAAAATTGTTAGATTATTATTAAAAATCAATAAACTTGTTTAAATTCAAATTTGTTTTATCTTGTATTTGAATAAATACAAAATCTAGCACAATTAAATGTCCACAAGTTTAATAAAATTTAAATTCAACAAAGTAAATAAAGTACAGATTCGAAGGGAACAGACTCGAAGTGTCCATTTTCGAATCTAATGGACAGATTCGAGGAGTCCCTATTCGAGTCTAATGGACAGATTCGAATCCCATGATCATCTCGAATCTAATGATAGATTCGAGACATCCATGAACAGATTCGAAAGTGCATGAACAGACTCGAAGGGCCGTCGGCCATTGTGTCAACCAAAACCCAAGATTTTAACCATTTTGAACTTGGTAAATCACATACATTAGTTCAACTAGGTTCTAATCATAGATTTATGCTTTAAATTTGATCTTTTATTAGTCCAAACTTGGTAATTTTGCAAAAACCCTATTTTGACCTATAAAACATCAAAATGTGATGTTTAAGTCCAAATTTGTGTATTAAACCACCAAAATCTTGTACAATCCTGTTGATTATACCTAGATATGAGATTAGAATCGAACACAAAGACTTCAAACTCGACGAAATGTCGTTTAGTAGAGATTCGATAGACTCGAGAATAGATTCGAGATCGCCAAAGACAGATTCGAGAAATCAGATTCGAGGGTAGTAAGAAATAAATGCCATTACTGTGGACCTATTTATACTACCTACCTTCGAGTCTATGCAATTTCGAGTCTACTGACAGATTCGAAGTATCTCACATTCGAGTCTGTCTTAGATTCGAAATTTCCAACACTTTAGAAAAATTTCGGAAATTTTGAAATATTTTCAACTTTTACCAACTATTTTCTACTGTGTAGTGTAACCAGATAAACTATGCCAAATCTTTTACCCTAAGCTCAGATATTTCACGCATTGATTATTTTATTCAACTTTGAATGCACCCTCAGTAATTTTTGACCTTTTACCTAAGTAAAAATTAAACTAAACTAAAATGAAATAAAATAAACTAAGGTAAAAATAAAATAAAGTAAAATAAAATTTTGACCAAAAATTTAATCTAGACTTAAGAAAATTTACAATCTAAGCTAAATACTTAACACCATATTTTTGATGAGTATAGTCTAAGAAAGGTTCAATCAGATAGCGATGTCCGATACTAACTTTCAGTACTTAAACTTTCACACTTAGGAATTTTTGATTCCTTTGATTGTTTGTCGTCACATACCCATTTAGCCGATTGTTGGTATTTTACCCTGTTAAACACTCTACATTTCGGAATATCCCTTGGCCTTTTTATTTATCAGGAAATTATCTTACGTGACTCAGACTTAGACATACTTTTATGATCAAGGCACACAGACAAAAATTCTAACTTGTTGGTATTTGCAAACTTTCTTTAAAAGACAAACATCGGACACATGTCTGTATTCTCATACAACAAAGTGTCTTAGTTCGACTTAAGGTTTAACTTTAAAGTTAGCAGATAGCGGTGACAGGTCTGTACTGACGTACAACAAAGCGACATGTCTGCTAACCCGAATCTAAACAGAGACAACAGGTCTGTACTTACGTACAACAGAGTTGCATGTTTTCGACTCTCAGTTTTATATGATATTTCTATTCTTTCCATTTTCAGATGTATTTGATGTTGTCATACATCCCCAGAAAGTTTGCATACCTCATTTAGACTCAAAGTTTGTATGTCTTGTACATAAAAATTAAGACCGATTGGTCGTACATCTAAGTTAGTGACACGCTTGACTTTTTCTAGAATATTTTATTAGCCTTGAGATTCCCTATATGTTATTATTGCCTACCAACACATCAAACTAAATAAAGTATAACACTTAGGATTTTAGTTGCATTATGGTGTAAAAGCCTAAACAACTTAAGTCTGATGTAACGACGGTGCTAATTTTCGTCACTTTGAACCTATGTATCTAAGACTTAACTCCTTTTCTGATATTCTCTTTTTTTTTATTTTTGTAATTTTCTCTCTTTTTTCTTTTGTTTTTCATAGCAAAAAGCAGTAAACTAAGCTAACTTACTAACTTACTAAAAATAGATACTTACTAAAAATAGAAACTTACTGTAAAAAGAAAGAAATATAACAACTATAAAAGGAAGTAAAATACTACTAAGGTCAGTTTACTCTGGGTTGCGCATTCCATTAAGTTGAATTAAATACTCAAATCGTGACTTATCAAACGCTTTGGTAAATAAATCAGCATTATTATCTTCAGTTGCCACTTTTACCAGTTTTATCAAGTTCTTTTCAGCACAATCACGAATAAAATGATGCCTTATGTCTATGTGCTTTGTTTTACTGTGTTTAACTGGATTATT
>JAANYP010001675.1:0-44772 GCA_020465985.1 Centrapalus pauciflorus
TTTGCTTTGACTTGAGTATCCTACAAAAAATCCTTCTTCAGCCTTACTTTCAAACTTCCCTAAGTGAGTCTTAGTATGAAGAATAGTACATGGACATCCAAAAGGCTTGAAGAAAGCTATTAGGGGACTTTTGTGATGGAATAACTCATAAGGAGTTTTCCCTTGTGATTGAACAACCTGAACCCTATTCAGAACATAACAGGCTGTATTAACAGCTTCTGCCCAGAAAGTCATTGGCAGGTTTGAATCAGCTAACATTGTTCTAGCAGCCTCAATTAATGTTCTGTTCTTTCTTTCAACTACACCATTTTGCTGTGGTGTTCTTGGTGCACTGTATTGTCTAGCAATACCTTTGGACTCACAGAAACTGTTTAGAATATGATTTTTAAATTCAGTTCCATTGTCTGATCTTATAACCTTAACTTTTGAGTTGGATTGATTTTCTATCTTAAGAATAAATGATTTAACTAGCTCAGCAGTTTCATCTTTAGTCCTAAGAAATTAAACCCAAGTAAATCTGGTGAAATCATCAACAATAACTAAACAGTAAGCCCTTTTATTCAAACTCAAAACAGATGTTGGACCAAATAGATCCATATGAATCAGCTGAAGAGTAGATGAGATTGAATTTACTTCTTTGGCCTTATGAGAAGTTTTGTGTTGCTTGCCTTTAAGACATGCTACACAATGATCATCACATATGAACTCCTTTTGTGGTAAGCCTCTTACCAGATTCTTTTTGACTAAAACATTCATGGACTTGAAGTTCATGTGACACATCCTTCTATGCCAAAGAGCAGACTCATTGGATGATGCTTTGGATATCAAACAGCTTAAAGTATTTGATTTGGATAAAAGATCTGTGTCCAAACAGTAGACATTGTCCTTTCTTGGTGTTCTTAGTAAAACAAGATTTTCAGGAATTTTGAAATCTTTTGAAAGGACAATGCACTCAGAATCTATAAACAAAACAATGTTTTGTTTGTCACAAATTTGAGAGACACTTAATAAATTATACTTAAGTTGTTCAACATACAAAACATCATGGAAAGTCATGTTGCCTGCATTAACAGTACCTTTACCTGTAACCTTACCTCCTTTTGAGTTGCCTCCAAATGCAACAAATCCTCTATCAAAGCCTTTGAAATTTGACAAGCACTCAGAATTGCCTGTCATGTGCCTAGAGCATCCACTGTCCAAATGCCATCTTGGTTTATGAGGAGACCTGTGGTTGCCCTGCACAAATAAAAGCCTAGTCAGTAGTGGAGTAAACCCAAACCAAATTGGTTTTCGGTTGGCCTTGTACATTGAGATAACTAAACACTGTTTTTGACTTCTTATATTTAGTGAGATCTACTGATGGAGTCTTTGGAGAGTATTTAGTGATTATATGAGGTATCCAGGTATTTTGATCATCTTTTCTTCTAACAGTCTCAGATGATTCACTAGCAGTTCCAGATTGATGCTTAGCAGTTTGATCTGTGGTGTTAGTGCTAACAGCTTCAGAATTTGCACTAACAGCTTCAGAATTTGGCTTAGCAGTCTGATCTTTTGCATCAGCAGTTTGATCAGAAGATTTGTCCTTGACACACCATATTTGTTTAAAACTTAATTTAGGCTTTGCCAAAACTTGTTTTTGGTGTGTGGACTGTTTTTTATTAACTTTTGAAAGCCTGTGATCAACTGTTTTCTTTGGAACTGGTGTAGAAGGTTTGACCTTTGAATTTTTTACATGAGTAGGACTTGATTTTTTATGATTCACAGTCTGTTTTGCAACAGCTGGTTTATAAAAACAATCCTTGGCCAAGTGATTCTTCCTTCCACAGTGAAAACACCTTTTGACTGTTTGAATTGGAGAACCAGATTTATTTGACAATTTCTGGTTCTTGTTCCTCTGATTTCCCCTTACCTGCTGTTGTTTGGGAAACTTTTGAACACCATGCTTTTGACATGTGCAGACTGGAACATTTTTACCCCTTTTATTATTCTTTGAAGAAGATGCAGTGTTACAGTTAGAATGTACAGAAACTTGTGGAGCAGCATTGCATACACTCATCTTCTCTTTTCCTTTCTTACTGGGGGCTTGGATCTCTATAGGTGCACTCATTGTTTTGTGTTCTTTCTCAACTGCTAGACACTCACAGTCTCTATTTTGAATCTGATCTTCTTTAGATTCAGGACTGTTATCAAGGATAGGATCTACAATAGTCATAGACTCATCTAGTGGTTCATTGACAAGTCTATCAGCAACTTCACTCATTGGATGAATGTATTTGTTGTTGTATGGAGGTGGAGTAGCCCTGTAGCCTATTCCTTCTTTGGGATTAACCTGAGATTTTACCCTGTCTTTAAATTGGACTTCCAGGTGTTCCAGCTTTTGATTAGCCAATTTGAAGTTACCTAGATCTATGTTGACAGATTCTAGTTTCTTATTAGCCTCTAACACCTTTTGTTCAGTCTCTTCTACCTTTTTATTAAGGGATTCTATTTTCTTATTTAGCTCCTTTTTCTCCCACTCATGATATGTTCTATCATGTCCCATTTGAATCTCATTATCCTTATAGTCATTGATCTGTTTTTCAAGATCTTCTATGGCTTGCATGTATTCATATCTCCTTTCTTCCATCTTAGCTAGAGTTTTGCACATGCTCTCATTATGGTCTCTGTATTTTTTAACCATATTTTTGCATGATTGAGAGCAGAGTTTAGAATTTACCTCAGATGGTAGTTCAGTGGAGGAGACATTTGATGTTTCTGCCATCAGAGCTTGATTTTGAAATTCTTCCTCTGTCTGATCACTCCAGTCAAACACATTGTCTTCTTGAGAGACAAGTTCTTGTGATGATGAAGCCTGATTAGCCTGTTGAGGCCTTGATGATTATTGACTTTGAGATCTGCATTCTCTGGCAAAGTGACCAAGTTTATGGCACTTGTAACACTCAACTTTTGTCTTATCAAAGGCTGGTTTGCCTTCTGTTCTGGCTTGAAAGTTGGTCCTTCCAGTTCTTTTAAGAAACCTTTTGGCTCTCATGGTCAGCATTGCATGTTGCCACTTTAAATCCATCTCTTCAAGATCATCTGGATGAATTTGTTCTAAATCTTCAGCATTTAGAGCAAACAGTCCATCATTGACCATGTTGGGAAATAGTTTAAGTACATTCAAGCTGTTAGTTTAGACTTCTCAGACTGTTAGTAGATTTTACATGTAAATACAAAGTTCATGCTGCTAGTTGAAGAAACTCGAGCAGCCAGTGTAAAAGTTCAAGCTGCCAGAGCAAAACAACTCAAGCTGCTCAGTTCATGCTGTCAAGAGATTCAAGCTGCTCAACAGTTTCAGAAACAGAAAGTGCTGATTTTCAGGAAACGATATCTACATGAAGATTCCAGCATATCTACTATCAGAGAAGTCATAGTTCGTCTAGGAAACATATCAAGAAGCAATATAAATACAGAGAATAGGTCGTTCTATTGTGTAGGAGTTTCTGCATATTTTGAGTCTGTAATTGCTTTGTTGATTAAGTTTTCTTAAGCCTCTAAGGTTGTAAAACCCTAAGAACAGTCTGTGTTCTTCGTCTAATCAAACAGATTAGAGGTGATTGTAATTGATGAATTCAGCAATACAAACAGTCTTGATTAATTCCTGTGTGTTTATTTATTATTGATTCTGAAAGTTTTTGTTAAAATAATTAAGTGTTATTCCGCAAACTTCTTGATTAAACTTTGATTCAAAGCAAGATTATTGATTTATACTCTGATAAGTTCAAATCAGTTAGTCTTGGTAATTCATATTTTAGATCCTGTCAAGAGGTATCAGAGCCAGGTTTGTCAAACCAGGTTATTCAAATCAGGTTTTTCAAACAAGGTTACTCTTTGTTTTTTCAAAGTCAAAAACTTTTTTTATCTTTTTACAATGGAATTTGAAAATAGCAGCAGTGGATCTGGGCAAGGACTCAAAGTGCCTATGCTCAAGCCCACTGAGTTTGAGATGTGGAAACTCAGGATTCAACAGCATATTTAATTCATTGATTATGCCATATGGGAAGCTGTTGAATTCCCTCCTGTAGTTGATCCAGAACTTGATGATGAGGGAAAACCAGTCAAAACTCCTCCAAAAACTGAAATTGAAAGGAAGGCTAGAATGAATGAAGTGAAAGCACTCACACTATTACAAATAGCCATTCCTAATGCTTATCAACATCAGTTCAAAAAGTTTTATACTGCTTACTCTCTTTGGAATGCCTTAGAGAAGAGGTTTGCTGGTAATGCCAGTACCAAGAGAAATCAAAAAGACCTCTTGAAACAGGAGTATGAAAACTTTTCTGGTGGCAAGAATGAAAACCTCACTCAAATCTTTGACAGGTTCAACAAACTGATAAGTGAACTGGAAAGTGCAAAGGTCAATCTGGATCAAGAGGAAGTCAACAGAAAGTTTCTCAGATTTCTTGGAGAAGAATGGACAGTCTATGCTGCACAATGGAGAACAAAAGACACTCTTGATGAGACAGAATTGGATGATCTGTATAATAGTTTAAGAGTGTTTGAGACTGAGATTGATGCTAAAAAGAAATCTTTTTCTTATAATCACAATACTGCTCTTCTATCTTCTGAAAAATCTAATAACTGTGATTCTTTCTCAAGTGGTGATGGCAACTCTGCTGAAACTCACTATGAGGCCTTTGTTGCCAATGATGGATTATTTGCTCTAAATGTTGAAGACTTGGAACAAATTCATCCAGATGATCTTGAAGAGATGGATTTAAAGTGGCAACATGCAATGCTGACCCTGAGGGCCAAAAGATTTCTGAAAAAAACTGGTAGGGCCAACTTTCAAGCCAAGACAGAAGGCAAACCATCTTTTGATAAATCAAAAGTGGAATGCTATAAATGCCATAAGCTTGGTCACTTTGCGAAAGAAGGTAGATCTCAAGGTCAACAGCCATCAAGGACTTCACAGCCCATCCAAGCGTCATCATCAACAGCACTTGTCTCTCAAGAAGACAATGTGTTTGACTGGAGTGATCAGACAGAGGAAGAATTTCAAAATCAAGCACTTATGGCAGAAACATCAAATGTCTCCTCCACTGAACTACCATCTGAGGTAAATTCTAAACTCTGCTCTCAATCATGCAAAAATATGGTTAAAAAGTACAGAGATCATAATGAGAGCATGTGCAAAACTCTAGCTAAGATGGAAGAAATGAGATATGAATACATGCAGGCCATAGAAGATCTGGAAAAAAAGATAAATGATTATAAGGACAATGAGATTCAAATGGGGTATGATAGAACCTATCATGAGTGGGAGAAAAAGGAGCTAAATAAGAAAATAGAATCTCTAAATAAAAAGGTAGAAGAGACTGAACAAAAGGTGTTTGAGGCTAATAAGAAGCTAGAATCTGTTAACATAGATCTAGGAAACTTCAAGTTAGCAAATCAAAAGCTAGAACACCTAATGGAAGTTCAATTCAAAGATAGAGTGAAATCTCAGGTCAATCCCAAAGAAGGAATAGGATATAAAGCTACTCCACCTCCATACAATAACAAGTACATTCATCCAATGAGTGAGGTTGCTGATAGACTTGTCAATGAACCACTAGATGAGTCTATGACTATTGTAGATCCTATCCTTGATAACAGTCCTGAATTAAAAGAAGATAAGAGTCAAAATATAGACTGTGACACAAAGAATGCACCCATAGAAGTCCAAGCTCCCAGTAAGAAAGGAAAAGAGAAGATGAGTGTATGCAATGCTACTCCACAAGTCTCTATACATTCTAACTGTAACACTGCATCTTCATCAAAAGGAACTAAAAGAGGTAAAACTGTTTCTATCTGCACATGCCAAAAGCATGGTGTTCAAAAGTTTCCTAAACAACAGCAGGTAAGAGGAAACCAGAGAAACAAGAACCAGAAATTGACAGAAAAGTCTGGTGTTCCAATTCAAACTGTCAAAAGATGCTTTCACTGTGGAAGGAAGAATCACTTAGCCAAGGATTGTTTTTACAAACCAGCTGTTGCAAAACAGACTGTGCATCACACAAAATCAAATCCTAATCAGGCAAAGCACTCAAAAGTGAAACCTTCCACAGCAGCTCCAAAGAAAACAGTTGATCACAGATTCTCAAAAGTAAATAAAAAACAGTCCACACATCAAAAACAAGTTTTGGCAAAGCCTAAATCAAGTTTTAAACAAATGTGGTGTGTCAAGGACAAATCTGTTGCTCAAACTGCTAATGCAAAAGATCAGACTGCTAAGTCAAAATCTGATGCTGTTAGTGCAAAAACTGAAACTGTTAGCACTATAAACACAGCTCAAGCTGCTGGGCATCAATCTGGAGCTGCTAGTGAATTATCTGAGACTGTCAGAAGAAAAGATGATCAAAATAGTTGGATATCTCATATTATCACTAAATACTCTCCAAAGACTCCATCAGTTGATCTCACTAAATATAAGAAGTCAAAAACAGTTTTTAGTTATGTCAATGTACAAGGCCAACCCAAAACCAATTTGGTTTGGGTTTACTCCACTACTAACTAAGCTGTTATTTGTGCAGCGCAACCACAGGTCTCCTCATAGATCAAGATGGCATCTGGACAGTGGATGCTCATGGCACATGATAGGCAATTCTGAATGCTTGTCAAATTTCAAAGGTTTTGATGGAGGTTTTGTTGCATTTGGAGGCAACTCAAAGGGAGGTAAGGTTACAGGTAAAGGTACTGTTAATGCAGGCAACATGACATTCCATGATGTTATGTATGTTGAACAGCTTAAGTACAATTTATTGAGTGTCTCTCAAATCTGTGACAAACAAAACATTGTTCTGTTCACAGATTCTGAGTGCATTGTTCTTTCAAAGGATTTCAAAGTTCCTGAAAATCTTGTTTTACTTAGAACACCAAGAAAGGACAATGTTTACTGCCTGGACACAGATCTTTTACCTAAGTCAAATACTTTAAGCTGTTTAATATCCAGAGCATCATCAAATGAGTCTGCTCTTTGGCATAGAAGGATGTGTCACATGAACTTCAAGTCCATGAATGCTTTAGTTAAAAAGAATCTGGTAAGAGGATTACCACAAAAGGAGTTCATTTGTGATGATCATTGTGTAGCATGTCTTAAAGGTAAGCAACACAAAACTTCTCATAAAACCAAAGAAGTAAATTCAATTTCATATGTTCTTCAGTTGCTACATATGGATCTATTTGGTCCAACATCTGTTTTGAGTTTGAATAAAAGGGCATACTGTTTAGTCATTGTTGATGATTTCACCAGATTTACTTGGGTATACTTTCTTAGGTCCAAAGATGAAACTGCTGAGCTAGTTAAGTCTTTTGTCCTTAAGATAGAAAACCAATCCAATTCCAAAGTTAAGGTGATAAGATCAGACAATGGAACTGAATTTAAAAATCACATTCTAAACAGTTTTTGTGAGTCCAAAGGCATTGCTAGACAATATAGTGCACCAAGAACACCACAGCAAAATGGTGTAGCTGAAAGAAAGAACAGAACATTAATTGAGGCTGTTAGAACAATGCTAGCTGATTCAAATCTGCCAATGACTTTCTGGGCAGAAGCTGTTAATACAGCCTGTTATGTTCTAAATAGGGTTCAAGTAGTTCAATCACAAGGGAAAACTCCCTATGAGTTATTCCATAACAGAAGTCCCCTAATAGCTTTCTTCAAGCCTTTTGGATGTCCATGTACTATCCTTCACACTAAGACTCACTTAGGGAAGTTTGAAAGTAAGGCAGAAGAAGGATTCTTTGTAGGATACTCAACTCAAAGCAAAGCCTATAGAGTATACAACAGTGTGTCTAAAACAATTGAAGAAAGTGCCAATGTTGAGTTTAATGAAAATACTGCTAATATCAAAGGCACTGGTCCTGATTGGTTGTTTGATTTAGATTCACTAACAAATTCTCTGAGCTTTGTTGAGTATACTGCAGAAGCTGATGCATACAGGGTTGAAGCTGCTAACACGAATTCTCATGCTGCCAATACAATTTCTCATGCTGTTGGCACAAAGTTTCAGACTGCTGCAGATTCAACAAGTTGGGATGATTTCACCACTCTACCACTTCTGTCATGTGATCCTCCAGGGGTCCTGAATGCTCCACTTAATGCAAATCCAGACACTGAAGTGCCATTCCCAAGTCCTGACAGTACAGCTCCAACACAAAAGAAAACAGTCCCAGTTTCTAGGCTAGCAGTCCCAACAGCTTCTCAAGCTGTTAGCCTAGAAACTTAAGCTGTTCCAGAAACTGAACCATTCACTGGTTCTGATGGAGATGATACAAACCTTGGAACTTCTTTTCAAACAGAGAGAGAGCCCACACTAAGAGTTCACAAGTATCACCCTCTCAATCAAATACTGGGTGATCCAAGCACTCCTGTTCAAACAAGGAAAATGGTTCACAATGAGACTGCTGCTGTTGAACAAGCAGTTTCTGAATTCAGTCTAGCTGCTTTTGAACATGCCTGTTTTATGTCTCAACTAGAACCCAAAAAGGCATCAGAAGCACTAAAAGATTCATCCTGGATTGAAGCCATGCAAGAAGAGCTTTTACAGTTCAAAATTCAGAATGTATGGACTCTGGTGGATCTTCCTAAAGGAAAAAGAGCAATAGGTACAAGATGGGTGTTCAGAAACAAGAAGGATGAGAGAGGGATAGTCATCAAGAACAAAGCAAGACTAGTAGCACAAGGGTACACTCAAGAAGAGGGAATAGATTATGATGATGTCTTTGCTCCAGTAGCAATAATTGAAGCCATCAGACTATTTCTAGCATATGCAAGTTTCAAAGGATTTAAAGTGTATCAAATGGATGTTAAGTCTGCTTTCCTGTATGGGACAATTGAAGAGGAAGTATATGTGTGTCAACCTCCTGGTTTTGAAGACTACAAGTATCCAGACAGGGTGTGCAAGCTAGACAAATCTCTCTATGGTCTTCACCAAGCCCCCAGAGCATGGTATGACACACTGTCATCATATCTTCTACAGAATGGATTCAAGAGAGGCACTCTGGACAAAACACTCTTCACTAAATCCATCAAAGCTGAGATTCTACTTGTCCAAATCTATGTTGATGACATCATCTTTGGCTCAACTAATGATAGTTTGTGCAAAGAATTTGAGGCCCTAATGCACAAAAAGTTTCAAATGAGTTCAATGGGGGAACTCACATTCTTTCTAGGGCTGCAGGTTAAACAGAAGCCTACTGATCTATTCATAAGTCAATCAAAGTATGTCAAAGACATATTGGAAAAGTTTGGCTATCAAGACACAAAGGTTGCAAGCACTCCAATGGATCCTCATAAACAGCTCCATACAGACAAAGATGGCATAGATGTGGATATTCATCTATACAGATCCCTTATAGGATCTCTCATGTATCTAACATCTTCAAGACCTGATATTATGTTTGTTGTCTGTGTGTGTGCTAGGTTTTAATGCTCTCCAAAGGATTCTCACTTGGTTGCTGTTAAGAGAATCTTTAGATATCTTAAAGGCCAACCACATTTAGGTCTATGGTATCCTAAAGACTCTCCTTTTGAACTAACTTCTTATTCTGACAGTGACTATGGTGGATGCAACATTGACAGAAAATCCACAACTGGTGGATGTCAATACTTAGGAGCAAGACTGGTCTCTTGGCAATGCAAAAAGCAAACAACTGTCTCCACATCATCCACTGAAGCAGAATACGTAGCAGCGGCAAGCTGCTGCTCCCAGGTAATGTGGATCCAAAATCAGCTAAGAGACTATGGTATGAATTTCTTATCCACTCCTATTTATATTGACAATTCAAGTGCAATTAGCATTGTGCAAAACCCAGTGAAATTCCCAAAAACCAAGCATATAGAAATCAGGTTTCACTTCATCAGAGATTGTAATGAAAAGAAGTTAATCCAAGTTACCAAAATACATACAGATGATCAGCTAGCTGATCTATTTACAAAACCTTTTGATGTGGGAAGGTTCACTTTCCTAATATCAAATATTGGTATGGTAAACATGGATTAATTGGTTTTCATTATTATCGACTCAGTATGCTAATTTAAGGGGGAGACACTGTTCCATTGAAAAGTTGCACAATTTTACACTAACAGCATGAGTATTTTCTCATGCTGCTAGTTCATCTTCTCGGACTGCTAGTTATTTTCACTTGATCTGTCAAAGTGTGCAGGGTATTTGGGTAATCTTCAAAATGTGTGCGCGGGACCCAACCTTTCAAAACCTTTAAAGGTCCCGGTTTCGTTCAGTTGTAACTACCAGTTACATATTCTTCTTCCACGGCCTTCTGCTTTCTCTCTGAACGAATCACACATTCTTCTTTCAAACCCTAAAACCATCATTTGTTCATCCATGGAGTTCGTAAAAGAACACAACTGCCTCCCATACACTCTGAAACACGCTGAACTCCAACCGTTCCATGCAATGATGGATTTCCTCAGGCACTCCCATATCCATCATGCACTATCCATAAACCCTACTATATACATCTCCCATATAGAACAGTTTTGGAACCATGCATCTGTTCAAACCATCAATGGAGTGCCTACCCTCCTTTCCAAGATTGATGGAACTGATATCCATATCACTGAGGAATCCATCCGACATCACTTGCATCTTCAAGATGCCACAGGTATAACTGACCTAACCCTTGATGCTTTACATACAGGTCTTTTTAATATCGGTTATAGGGGTCCTGCTGATTCTTTTACTTTCTTAAAAGCCCATTTTTCTCCTAAATGGAAATTTCTTGTACATATCATTCAGCAGTGCATAAGCCCCAAAAGAACTGGTTGGTCTGAATTTTCATCTAACATTGCCACTGCCTTAGTGTGCTTTTCCACAGGCCAACGGTTCAATTTTTCCAACATGATTTTTCAGGGGATGTTAAGGCATCATTCCCTAAAGAGTGGGAAATTTTTGATGTATCCTAGATTTTTAGCAGAAATCATTGCACACACCTGCACATCTTCTCATACACATAAAAGGATACATGTTTCCCACAGGCACTCACTATCCTCTATTAAGAGACTTTTGAAACATAGTGCCAACTTTTTGAGTGTTGATGTTCCATTGCCTTCTGCAATGATGAACATTATTCCACAACACAGAGGAGAGGGTCCTGAGCAGGCTCAGCCTATCATTACTGCTACACCCCCAGGACCCCAACCCCCTCCTCCCGATACACAAACTCTCTCTGATCCTTTTGTACAGCCAACACACCCACTCAGATACTTATACAAAAGAAAAAGGGGACCAGGAGCTCCTTCCTCCTCCTCCCATCAGCAAGAGCCATATATCCCTGTGCAGGAGGATACTCCTGCACAGAATATCCAAAGGGAACTAGTTGAGGACACTCCCATTCTCTCTCAGGAGGTGAACATCTTTTCAGAGATGGTTCATATGGGTTCTGTGGCTGGCACTACTGATGTCTCTGCACAAGAGGCACAGGACAGTGCCAACATAGCTAAGACCACGCCCATGGCAACAGCAAGTGTGCAAACTGTAAGGTCTACGACTGCAAGATCTATCTAGACGCGGATCCGTGAACGAGTGCGGAATCCTCGTTGACGGTCAGACGGACAAGTCTCAACCAACGGAACACGGAGACTATTAGACGCTGAACGAACGACACACGAACGATCCTACGTACTAATTCTCTCCGAAACGGCACTCACCTAGCTGATAAACTCGAGATCGCCTCTTGCTCAATTCCTCACGAATTCTGCAAAAAGTCTTCTAATTATTCGAGTCTATCCCTAATTATAGACCCTGATTCGAGTCTGTTGTGGGCCAAGCTCGAATCTGGCCCAAGGCCCATTCGAGTCTGTCCATATTGACAGTCTCGAATCTAGCCTTCTTTCGAATCTATGGTTACATTCGAATCTATCACAGATTCGAATGTCAACCCATATATAATTCGAATCTAGCCTTTTACATAAACAATTAAGTGTTTGAAACTTATGATATTACCTTATGACTGATTTTATCTTTGAACTTTATGTTTGAACTTCTTGTAATACGTTACATCAAGTTCAAACATACAAACACTGATAATCATCAATCATACATAATATATATATAACAAACATATGCTAAATCACAATGTAAGACAACTTAGACTGCTATCGTCACACGGGATGTACCAACAGACTCCCCCTTGACGATAGCTTCAAATAATTCACACATTTGATTTGAGAAACTGGTTTATTATTGATTCAAAACACTACCAGCATACAGACCTTTTTCAACGCATACCTTGACCACATTTTCATACTTACTAGCTTCAGTATCCATATGTGCGTCACTGGAAATCTTACAGTTATACAAAATCTGCAGGTCTTCTTTAGATAGGTTCACCAGGTGAAGCGGGTCATAGACTCTAAGAATAACTTTTTCTTCTAAGTCTTCCATAACCGCTTCCCCAGTTTCCGTGTCAGCATACCACCACTTCAGATTTCGCAAAACATTCTGTGGCATTTTCTTCAGAGGTACCTTCCTCAGGCATTTCACTGGTTTGTACTGAATCCTCATCCAAGGTCGGCCTGTAAGAGGATCTATACGTGACTTATCCTCGACTCTTCTTCCGACCCTTGGACTCAACCGTTCAAACTTCCTAGATCTCCCCTCCTTTCTTATTATTCTTTCAATCACATTCGCATAAGGATCATCACCAATATTTATCAGATCTTTCCATGCAAGCGCTGTGATTTCAATCTTTGGAAGGGTGTTGAATGCTTTCAATGTTCGCCTAATGTACTGAAGCCCGTCTTTTCTTTTAATTATAAAAAGTTGAAGATCTCTGTCAAAGAACCAACTTAAGATTCGCTCAGATAGCTTCCCTGTACCAGGCACTTTCATTGATCTCCTAATTGCTAAATCCTTCTCTTCGGCTCTGAACCATAGCTTCCTTTTTTCTTCGTTACTTAGCTCTCTTGCTGGTTCTTCAGTCGATGACTTAGGATTCAAAGCAGCATTCACTATGTCAATATCAACAATTCTATTTCCATCTATCATATAAGTGTCAGTGATAGGATTCTGCTGTACAACTATTTCGTCAGCTTCATCATCCTCATCAGCTACTACTTCATCTTCAGGTTGCCCATCTACTATCTCTTCCGGAATAAACTCTCCTTTTTCAAGCTCTTCATCTTCATAATCAAAACCTCCATCCAGTGCATCATCATCGAGATCCATGAGTGCTTCAATCATCTCACTGATCTCAAAGTCTGAAGGCTGTTTAGATGAACTAGCTTCACCCCTTTGTCCTTCGCCTTGACTAGGCTCCCCCTCAACTTGTGTAACTTGAGCTGCAGGAAAATCTACAGACTCAAACTCTTTATTTGCACCGGGATCATCGCCTTCAGTATCATCTCTTCTCTGCACTTCCTGATCTCGGCACGATGTCTCCCCCTGAGCCTGTAAATTTTTCATTAACTGCTCAAGTAGGGAGCGCATCGACCTTATCTCAGCAGACTGATCACAAACAAAGGTTTTTAGCTCTAAGTTCTCTTCCTGAACTTTTTCCACAATCTTCTTTAGATCGGCATTCTCCTTATCAAGATTTGCATTATGAGTCTGAATCTCACCGATTGCCTTTGTTAGGCCTAAGATCTGGATATTTTGGAAGTCAACTCGAGCTTTTAGCTGCAGAAACCTTTGATTGTCGGCGTATGAGGATGAGGTTGATGTGATGGATTGAATTGGAGTTGGAATGATTGGCGATGGGATGTATGGTTCAACATGAGGTGGTGATGGTGGAATGGTGGTTTGAGGGTCCTGAGGTTGAGGAATTTCAGGTTGTTCTGCTGAAGCTGAAGAGGATCCTTGCATGAACCTGTGACGTTTGGCCCGTTGCCTTGTCACTAGATGAGAAACTTCTTCTACTTCGAAATCAGACTCCTCCAATTCCCTGTCCACTCGTCTCCTAGAACCACCTTCATTTATAATCAATCGCGAACCATAAGTTCCAATTTGAACTTCAGGAACTGCAGACATTGACTCTGGAGCTTCAACTTCTATCTCCTCCATCTCTTCTGACTCAGTTGCTGAAGATGACAAGTCAGTACCAGTTTGCTCAGGTTCATATTCCTCAACTTCCCTAAACACATCTTCTGCTCCTTCCGGAGGCTGTAATAACTGATCAACTAACCCTGCAGTTATTTCCTCATTGGCATGAGGTCCAGACGCCCAGATTTCTTCCAAAGTTTGGGCTATTTGCTCGGATTCTGGAACGGCACTTGAAGGCCCTGCTTCCTGTACCTCTGGCTGTTGACTTATGGAAGGCCTTGATGCCTGAGTCTGACTCGCAGTAGCTCTTTGTCTTCGCCTTTGTGGCTGTGCACGTGGTTGTTGTTGTTGTTGTTGCGGTTGCTGTTGCTGTTGCTGTTGCTGTTGACGTTGTTGCTGTTGTTGTTGTTGCGGAAACTCAACGACCCCTGCCCAGTTGGCAACATCCGGGGCTTGAAATTCCCTATCCACTATAGCTCCGAACAAAGGACGAGCAACAGGAACAGCCAATCTTCCTCGGTGTGAGGAACAATCAGCAAAGATCCTTTTGTCCATGATGGCGACACTTTGAAAGTCATTCGTTATTGGCAAGTTCGGCAAAAAGTGTCTGATCAACATCATAATGAATCTCGGATAGAGCAAAAACTGCTGATTTTCGGGAGCAGATATCTGATGAACAAACTCCGAAAAGATCATCTCAGAAAAACTATATGGGCGATTATACACCATTGCGACAATCCCCGATTGAATCTTCGCGACAATATAGTCAAATCCTGCCTTTTTCGCAGCAAAGCACATCATAAATGCATGCGCCAAAAACCTCCATTGTCCTATCAAACCACTTTTCATGTATGACACTTTCGTCACATCGAGGCTGTACCCCATTCTTTGAAAGGCCGCTTGCCTTATATTCAACGGAAATTCTATAGGACCAGCTTCTTGTTCCTGAGTGCCCAACTGCAGCACTTGACGAATCATATCAGCCGAAAATACTAACGGTTGTCCTTCAATGCGAGTGTGTAGAACTGTCGGAGTGACCGAGCAGTCTACTTGCAGATGGTCATAAAATTGACGGATGTAGGGTAACACTAGCTGCACATTATGCCATAGTGCATGTCCTATCCTTGATTCAGCTAGAAAATCCAGTACTTCGCGGAATCCCTGCGCCTCAGGTAGATTCATGTCTGGATTAAGGACCATATTATGTTTGGGGACAAAAGCGCGAATCGCCATATCTGCACAATAAATAAAACTGTTAGACTCATTAAAAATCAATAAACTTGTTTAAATTCAAATCTGTTTTATTTTGTACTTTATTAAATACAAAATCTAACACAATTAAATTTCCACAAGTTTAATAAAATTTAAATTAAACAAATTAAATAAAGTACAGATTCAAAAGTAACAGATTCGAAGTGTCCATATTCGAATGTAATGGACAGATTCGAAGAGTCCCTATTCGAGTCTAATGGACAGATTCGAATATCATGGTCATCTGAAATCTAATGACAGATTCGAGAAACCCATGAACAGATTCGAAAGTCCAAGAACAGACTCGAAGCCCCGTCGGCCCTTGTTTCAACAAAAACCCAAGATTTTAACCATTTTGAACTTGGTAAATCACATACATTAGTTCAACTAGGTTCTAATCATTGATTTATGTCTTTAATTTGATCTTTTATAGGTCCAAACTTAGTTATTTAGCAAAAACCGTATTTTGACCCATAAAACTTCAAAAATCGACGATTTGGCCTGAAATTGTGTATAAAACTACATGAAACTTGTACAATCCAGTTGATTATACCTAGATACAGTAGTAGAATCGAACACACTAGCTTGAAACTCGACAAAATGTCGTTTAGGAGAGATACGGTAGACTCGAGGATAGATTCGAAATCGCTGATCTTAGATTCGAGGAAGTAGAATCGAAAACAGTAAGAAATAAATGACTTCACTGTTGACCTATTTATACTACCAACCTTCGAGTCTAAGCATAGATTCGAATCTACTGACAGATTCGAAGTACTCCTTATTCGAGTCTGTCTTAGATTCGAAACCTCCAACACTTAGAAAAATTTCGAAAATTTTGAAATAAGTTCAACTTTTCCAACTTTTTTCTACGGTATTGTGTAACCAGATAAACTATGCCAACTCTTTTACCCTAAGCAACAGATATTTCACGCATTGTTTATATTATCCAACTTTGAATGCACCCTTAGAAATTTTTGACCTTTTTACCTAAGTAAAAATAAAACTAAACTAAAATAAAATAAAATAAGCTAAGGTAAAAATAAAATAAAATAAAATAAAGTAAAATAAAATTTTGACCAAAAATTTAATCTAGACTTAAGAAGAAATTTACAATCTAAGCTAAATACTTAACAACATATTTTTGATGAGTATAGTCTAAGAAAGGTTCAATCAGATAGCGATGTCCGATACTAACTTTCAGTACTTAAACTTTCACACTTAGGAATTTTTTGAATTCCTTTGATTGTTTGTCGTGACATACCCATTTAGCCGATTGTTGGTATTTTACCCTGTTTAACATTCTACATTTCGGAATATCCCTTGGCCTTTTTATTTATCAGGAAATTATCTTACGTGACTCAGACATAGACATACTTTTATGATCAAGGCACACAGACAAAAATTCTAACTTGTTGGTATTTGCAAACTTTCTTTAAAAGACAAACATCGGACACAGGTCTGTATTCTCATACAACAAAGTGTCTTAGTTCGACTTAAGGTTTATTTTTAAAGTTAGCAGAGAGCGGTGACAGGTCTGTACTGACGTACAACAAAGCGACATGTCTGCTAACCCGAATCTAAACAGAGACAACAGGTCTGTACTTACGTACAACAGAGTTGCATGTTTTCGACTCTCAGTTTTACATGATATTTCTATGCTTTCCAATTTCAGATGTATTTGATGTTGCCATACATCCCCAGAAAGTTTGCATACCTCATTTAGACTCAATGTTTGTATGTCTTGTACATAAAAATTAAGACCGATTGGTCATATATCTAAGTTAGTGACACGCTTGACTATTTCTAGAATATTTTATTAGCCTTGAGATTCCCCATATGTATTATGCCTACCAACACATCAAACTAAGTAAAGTATAACACTTAGGATTTAGTTGCATTATGTGTGAAAGCCTAAATACTTAGAGTCTGTAACGACGGTGCTAATTTTCGTCACTTTGAACCTATGAATCTAAGACTTAACTCCTTTTCTGATATTCTCTTTTTTGTATTTTTGTAATTTTCTCTCTTTTTTCTTTTGTTTTTCATAAGAAAAAGCAGTAAACTAAGCTAATCTACTAACTTACTAAAAATAAAAACTTACTGAAAATAGAAACTTTCCTAAATTAGCAGATTACTGAAAAGAAAGAAAAACTACTACTCTATAATAAAATAAAGTAAAGTTACTACTACTAAGGTCAAATTACTCTGGGTTGCGCATTCCGTTTAGTTGAATTAAATACTCAAACCGTGACTTATCAAACGCTTTGGTAAATAAATCTGCATTATTATCTTCTGTTGCCACTTTTACCAGTTTGATTAAGTTCTTTTCAGCACAATCACGAATAAAATGATGCCTTATGTCTATGTGCTTTGTTTTACTGTGTTTAACTGGATTATTAGTTATAGCAATTGTAGATTGATTGTCTATCCTAATAGGAGTTTGAGTGTAAGCCAAACCGTAATCCCGCAATTGTTGTTGTATCCACAGAACCTGTGAGCAGCAACTACCAGCAGCAACATACTCGGCCTCGCACGTTGACACGGCTACCGATGTTTGTTTCTTGCATTGCCAGGACACCAGTCTCCCTCCTAGGAACTGACAACCTCCAGTCGTTGATTTGCGCGTCAAGCTGCATCCTCCGTAGTCAGAATCTGTGAACGCCTCCAACTCTAGATCTCCCTCCGCGTGATACCAAAGTCCCAGCTTCGGTTTCGACTTGAGGTATCGTAGAATCCGCTTCACAGCTTTCATATGCATCTCCTTCGGATTCGCTTGAAACCTAGCACAAATACACACAGCAAACATTATGTCAGGTCTTGAAGCAGTTAAATACATAAGTGACCCAATCATGGCCCGATATAAAGTCGGATCCACATCGGAATCACTTTCAGTACCCGGCCCGAGATTGTGATTCACTTGAATCGGCGTGCTGAAATGGGCAGTCAACTTAGTTCCCTCCATCCCAAACCGTTCTAATATGTCATAGACATACTTAGTTTGATGGATAAACATCCCTTCCTTCTTTTGGTCAACTTGTAACCCTAAAAAGAAATTCAACTCTCCCATAGCACTCATCTCGAACTTAGACTTCATCACCTTTTCGAAATCTTTGCACATCTGTTCGTCTGATGATCCAAAAATGATATCATCGACGTACACTTGTACCAAGATAAAGTGATCTCCCTTTCTCTTCACAAATAGAGTACAATCTATCCTACCCCTCTCAAAGCCATTTTCTAACAGATGGTTGGATAGAGTCTCATACCATGCCCTAGGTGCCTGATGTAATCCGTAAAGAGCCTTATCTAAGCAATATACTCTCTCAGGATATTTTGGATCTGTAAATCCGGGCGGTTGTTCTACATACACTAACTCCTTCACTTTCCCGTACAGGAAAGCACTCTTAACGTCCAGTTGATATACCTTAAAGCCTTTGAAGGAGGCAAACGCTAGAAACAACCTAATGGCTTCCAGCCTTGCTACTGGTGCAAAAACTTCGTTGTAATCGATTCCCTCCTCTTGGTTGAAACCCTTTACAACTAATCTCGCCTTGTTGCGCGTGACTATACCCCGATCGTCTCTTCTGCACTTAAAAACCCATTTGGTTCCTATTGCAATCTCCCCTCGAGGTAACGGAACTAACTCCCACACTTCTAGTTTCCTAAATTGTGAAAGTTCGTCCTGCATCGCTTCAACCCAGGAGTTGTCCTTAAGTGCCATTTGCACATTTTTGGGCTCTACTTGCGATATGAAACATGAATATAGACATGTGTGATATGCCTCGGAGTCGTTTATCATCGACAACAACACAGTGTTGTTATTTAAACTACTCCGAGTCCTCACACCCTCGTTAGGATTTCCTATGATGCTATCTATTGGATGGTTCTTGTTAATCCTAGAGGTCTCTATTTCATCAACCCTTAGATTATCCCCTAAGTTGGATCCTATTTCACCTAAAGGGGGAACAGGCTCAGCTTCTACATTTTCCACCTCACGAACATTTTCCTCAGAGTTGGAACTTGATGCTTGAGTCTGATTCTCAGTGTTAGGTGCCTCTTGATCAGCAACTTCTGGAGAACTATCTACAGTCGCAGTAGGCTCGGACGTAGATTCGAACGTGGTCCTTGGAAAGATTTGGCCATCGTCGTTCAGATGCAACGTCGCCAAGTCCTTCTCGATTTTACCTGCATTATCATCCAGAGGAATGTTAAATGACTCAAATAACTTATCATAGTCAAATATCCATTCCGGACCAGTTTGGGGTTCATGTGTATAACTCGTGACTTCAATGTTATACAAAATCTCCACAGTACCAGTTGTTTTGTTAAACACCCGTTTGTTTGGTGAGTTTGGCACATAACCTAGGAAGTATCCTTCGTCAGCCTTTTCACCAAACTTCGGTTGATGTTTTGTTCTTAAAAGTGTACATGGTACTCCAAACGTTTCGAATCCAGTTAAGTTAGGTGGCCGTTTATTCAAAATTTCATAACATGTTTTGTTCAATGATTTGACTGTAAGGACTCTATTTAAAATATGGCACGCGGTATTCACTGCCTCCCCCCAAAACATGGTAGGAAGCTTTGAATCCGAAAGCATAGTCCTGGCAGCCTCAATCAATGTTCTGTTTTTACGTTCGGCCACCCCATTCTGTTGAGGTTCATATGGTGCACTGAATTGATGCACGATGCCCTTTGATAGGCAATATACACCAATTACAGAGTTTTTAAATTCAGTCCCATTATCACTACGAATATGTTTAACCCTTGTTCCGTAGGAGTTCTCCACTTGGTCTAAGAACCCGATGAGCTTTGCAGCCGTCTCGTCCTTCGTACCTAAAAAGAAAACCCATGAAAACCGTGAGTAATCGTAAGTGATAACTAAGCAAAACCAACTACCTCCTATACTCCTTTTGTTGATAGGGCCGAAAAGGTCCATATGCAACAAATCGAATGTCGAGGTTATGGAGTTCAGCTTCTTGGACTTGTGTGTCTTTTTCTGTTGCTTGCCCTTCATGCACGGTAGACACTTGTCTTCAAACTGAAAGCTCTTCAGAGGCACACCTTGCACCAAACCATTCTTCGTTATGTAGTTCATTTTCCTCAGGTGCAAGTGAGCCATTCGTCTGTGCCACAACACCGATTCCGTCTCCGAAGCTTTTGATAGTAAGCAGATCGGACCCATCGAATTATCTGGCTTGTTCATATCGAGCATGTACAAGTCATTCTTCCTTGGAGCCCGCATCAATATCCAATCTTCAGGTATCTTGAATCCCGGCTTTAGCACTAACGCCTCAGTGTCAGTAAATAACACTGAGTTCTTCTTATCACAGATTTGAGATACACTAATGAGATTATGAACCAGTTTATCAACGTGATAAACTTGATCCACTGTAATCGTCCCATTAGTGACTTCTCCAGTTCCAGTGATATTTCCTCCTTTGTTACCCGCGAATGATACAAATCCCCTATTACCCCCCTTGAAGTCTGTGAGAAGACTCCTTTCCCCCGTCATGTGCCTGGAGCAACCACTGTCGACGAACCACTTGTTGTTTGGACCGGTAGTTATCTCCTGCACATGAAAGAAAAATAGGTTAGTTATCACGGGGAACCCAAGCCATGACTGACTTGGTAATACCATTCTCGTCCACATACTTGAACTCTTTCAAGTACCCATCTCGCCTTTCAGGTGACTTGGGCTTTTGAACTGAATTCTGTTGTGGTGCCGAGTGATTTAGATTCACTCTTTGCCTTTGAGTAGGCATTTGTTGTGGTGCTCTTGAATAACTCTTATTATACTGCATTTCAGACTGTGATCCCTGAGCTCTTACCGGAACATAATGTCTAACGGGAGTATGTGACCTAACTGGAGTGTGTGACCTGCTAGGTGTGGTGCTCCTATAGACTTGTTGAGGTGCTGACCTAGATTGATTAATGACACGATTCGGTGAATTTGTCCTAACCACTTCTTTTGGTCCAACCTTAACCGGTGTTTGTTTCACAACATGTTTTGGTGCGGCCTGCACAGTTTTCTCGGTACTCTGAGAACTACTCGTGCTCGCCACACTTGTTGAGGGCTTAACAGGTGTTGGGTTCACTGTCTTAGGGGTAACATCTGCTTTCCTATTTGGACAGTGAGAAGCAACATGCCCTTTCTCGTGACATCTAAAGCAAGACATCTTATCCATGGACTTTTTGGTTGGTCCCTTAGATCTAGGTGTCTCACTAGTGTCTACATCCTTTGGTACATCTACAGTGTCTGTCTCTTCGACCTGGTCAGCCCATGAAATTTTCTGTTTTCCTGCAGGTGTTTCACTGGAGGAAGACACAAATTTCACTTTCTTGACCTTGACGGTTGAGTCAGTCACCTTAGGTGCATTTTCTACTATAGGCTCAGGTGTCGTTTCAGGTAGGTCCTCTAAGTCTACTGAGTTGTCAGTTTTCTCCTGAGGCTGAGGCACATAGTTTGCATTGAAAGGTGGAGGAATTTCGTGAAAACCTAGACCTACAGGGTTCTTAGACTGTCTTTGGGCATCTAAGACTTTTCCTAGGTTTAGACTCGAATTCCTAAACTTTTCCAGCTTGCTATTTGCCTCTGCTACCTTAACCTTGGTCTCGGCTAGCTCTATGTCCTTGTCTTTCAGACTTTTGGTCAAGGCCTCTACGTGCTCATACATAAGCTCTATCCTAACACACTGCTCACTCAGTTTGTCTTTTAGAACGATTACGTCTTGAGCATCAGCCTTAAGCTTTTCTTTTAAATCTTGCTTTATATCATTTAGGCTAGCGTTTTCAATTTTTAAATTTTCATTTTGAGCATATATGGTTTTATGTGATTCTAAGACTAGATTTAACCTATCATTAGAAGTAGCACACAAAGCACATAATTCTTGAAATAGAGAATAAGAAAGACTAACCTTAGAGTTATCAGATTCCACGTTGGCCATCTGAGCAGCAAACTCCAGCACGGTCTGATCATTCGCTTTCTCTACCCACATCGGACTGCTGTCCCTTGTGGTCTGCTCGTCTTCTTCACAACCATTCTCCGTAACTTCAGCCATGAAAGCTCTAGCATTGGACTCAGGATGTGAACTCCAGTCATAGGTACCATCTAGCTGTCTGTCAGAAGTGACATTGGATATTAGCCCCGCTAGATTGGCTTGACCAGATGAAGAACTCGGAAGGTATCTCTGTTGGGACTGATTTTGGTACTGTCCTTGATGCTGACTCTGTCCTTGGTATGTCTCTACCTTCGGTCTTTGACACTCCCTGGCGAAGTGTCCCAATCCCTGACAGTTGTAGCATTTGACCTTAGACTTATCAAATCCTATCCCTTTGTTGTTCATTTGCAGATTCCTCCCAGTTCGCTTGATGAATCTTTTTACCCTCTGGGTCACCATGGCCAGTTGCCACTTAAGATCCATTTCCTCTAAGTCATCAGGGTCGACCTGATCATAATCTTCATCCCATAGAGCTGGGTCATTGATTTTCCCTTGAACACAATTTCCATAAGCTGCCACAAAGGAAGCAAGCAGATTCAAATGTTCTTCTGCGGACTTTGCGCTCATCGGCATCTTTGAATAGTTCTGACTTGTCGGTGCCTGATGGACTTGAGGTTGCGGTTCTTCCGATCTTCCTAACCCTAAGAACGCGCGATTCAGTGAGTCTTCGGACTCTGGTGGCGATGACGTTTCTCCGGTGAAAAACGCTGTAGCACTCTTTGGTTCAGCTGTCACTGATGATTTAGATGTCTTTCCAAAATACATAGCCGGATTCTGGACTTGCTCGTAATCAGTCTCAGCCTTAATCATCTCGAAGTGATATGCCCTCAACGTTCCCACAATATCATCAAGTGATTGAGCATAATACTTATCCTCATTAAGCTTAATCATTGCCACGTACATAGCCCATTTGGCTGGTAGGGCATCAAGAAGCTTGTTGTTCTTGTCAGTGTCAGAATACTCAATGCCATGACTTTCAAGTTCCGTTATCAGATGATAGAACCTTGTGATAATATCATCCAACTGTTCATCCTTAATAGCCTTGAAAATCGCAAACTGTTGGGTCAACAGCTCTGTACGCTTTCTACGCACCCGTGGATTACCCTCACACCTTTTCTGGAGAGACTCCCAAAGTTCCTTCGACGTCCTTTGAGTCCAAAATGTGTGTAAGATATCTTGAGGTAATGCCATACGGATAATGGAGAAAGCCTTGTTTTCAGCTTCAAATAGTTTCTTGTCATCCTCTTTCATCATTTGATATGACAAGAACTTTTGACGGCCTTCAACTTCAGATACTGGTGGAATGTACCCTTCATCTATGCACACCCACATGCGCATATCGTTGAATCGTACAAAATCCGTAAATCTGTCCTTCCACCAGTAATAGTCCTCAACTTTCATCAGCTTTGGCGGTGCATTTGCCTTCCCAACTTCGTGATCCATCTCAAGGAATTTCTGAAGGTTTGACATCTTTTCTGAAAGAAATTGAATTTGAACTTAATTAATTTAATTCGAAACTGATTTAGACTAACTTATTCGAATCTAGATAGATTCGAAACTAATTAATATTAAATCTTTTGAAATTAAATTCGATTAAGTCTTAAAAGTCAATTAGATTCGAAATAATGTCAGATTCGAAGAACTCCTTAGATTCGAAGTTATGTCAGATTCGAACAACTCCTTAGATTCGAAGTTATGTCAGATTCGAAGGACTCCTTAGATTCGAAGATCCTTAGAATCGAAGGCACAGCAGAGTCGAATGTCAGCAGATTCGAAGCACAGAATCGAAACAGTAACAAACTCGAAACAAACTCGAAACAATATAGACTCGAGATCCAATTCGAATGAAGTAACAGATTCGAAACAAGGTAGACTCGAAACTCTCTGAAATTGACTCGAAAGGAGCGTATTTAGGTTAGACTCGAAAATAAAGTAAAACCCTAATTACCCCTATAGATTCGAGCGCCGCAAACTCGAAAAACGGCTAACACGTTGATTTTTTGACGTTTTACAGATTAAACCACTATTTTTCAAATGAAAAATAATGATTTCGATCAAAAACGTGAAAAACAACAAAGTGTTTCCCGAATACGAATTTGCTAAGCTCAAAAACACGTTTTTGAGAGCAAAACCGTCCAACTAGCGTCAAGAAACCTAGAATGTATCTGATGAACACGAAGAACACCAAGAACACTCCGTAGTCTCTGATACCACTTGTAAGGTCTACGACTGCAAGATCTATCTAGACGCGGATCCGTGAACGAGTGCGGAATCCTCGTTGACGGTTAGACGGACAACTCTCAACCAACGGAACACGGAGACTATTAGACGCTGAACGAACGACACACGAACAATCCTACGTACTAATTCTCTCCGAAACGGCACTCACCTAGCTGATAAACTCGAGATCGCCTCTTGCTCAATTCCTCACGAATTCTGCAAAAAGTCTTCTAATTATTCGAGTCTATCCCTAATTATAGACCCTGATTCGAGTCTGTTGTGGGCCAAGCTCGAATCTGGCCCAAGGCCCATTCGAGTCTGTCCATATTGACAGTCTCGAATCTAGCCTTCTTTCGAATCTATGGTTACATTCGAATCTATCACAGATTCGAATGTCAACCCATATATAATTCGAATCTAGCCTTTTACATAAACAACTAAGTGTTTGAAACTTATGATATTACCTTATGACTGATTTTATCTTTGAACTTTATGTTTGAACTTCTTGTAATACGTTACATCAAGTTCAAACATACAAACACTGATAATCATCAATCATACATAATATATATATAACAAACATATGCTAAATCACAATGTAAGACAACTTAGACTGCTATCGTCACACGGGATGTACCAACACAAACACAAGCTGGAAGTCCCCAGAACCAAGAAAAAAGGGGCCCAGAAGTTTCTACCTCTGGTCTTAATGTCAGTGATAGATCACAAGCACCTCAGGTGTTCTCTGATCTTGAGGCTAGTCTGCAACAAATGCTCTTAACGGATCCCAGACTCAAACCTGTTGTAGCTATGTTGGACCATCAAATGTCCATCATTGCTGCACAGGGGGCTCAAATTTTGGCTCTCAAGCAGACAGATGCCGCTCAAAATAAGCGAATGGATTATCTTCACAGAGGCTTCACACTCTGTGGAAATAAAATTATGAAGTTAGAGCAGATGATTCAAACCCAAGGGGCAAAGGTTGTGGTTTCTTCTGACCAAACCAATGCTTCCAAAAAAGGGGAGAATCAGGAGGTTCCCACATCAGTCCAAGCAGCTCCAACAACAACAGTCCAAGCAGCACCAACAGTTCCAGTTTCTATGCTAGCAGTCCCAACAGCTTCTCAAGCTGTTAGCCTAGAAACTCAAGTTGTTCCTTCAAAAGCCACTGGAGTTGTGATCAGAGAAGGAATTCAAGCTCCATCAAGCACAGTCCAAGCTACAACATCTGCTACAAAAGACAAGGGCAAGGGCATTCTCATTGAGTCTCCAAAGCAAAAATTTTCCTCAAAAGAAGCCTAAATTGCCTTTGATGCTGAAGTTGCCAGAAGAATAGTAGAAGAACAAGACAAAGAATTAGAGCAGCAAGCCCAAACCCCAATGGATGATGATGAGACTTTACGTGATTACTTAAAGGGGTTTGTGGTCAAGCAAGGAGCAAGGAAAAGAAAGATGCCAACAGGGCACTCCAAGGCTGAGCATAGAAGATTTCTTATCAATTTTGCCTTTGCAGCAGGTATTCCAAAGAAAATGGCTCAGTCCATGTCTACTGAAAGGCTGCAGGAGATTCATGATAAGGAGATGGACAAAAGACAGAGAACAACAGTCTCTCCAGAAGCTCAACCATCCCAAGAAGTCCAACCAACAACCCAATAAGTCTAAACTGAAGCTGGTGCTAGTGCACCTACTCCCACTGATCAAGTAGCTGTCCCTATTCCTTCATCGGTTAAGAGAGTGCTCTTTGAGCAACAACTACAAAAGGCTATGGAGATAGAGAAGCTGATTGATCAGCATGATTTTACAAAGCCTCAAATTAACTACTGGTTTGCTAAGTCACTAGATGACCGTGACTTGAGAATAAAGTTTGTAATCAGAAGAGAGTCCGGACCTGAAGAAGAGTATGACACTTTTTGGCAGATAGTACAGAAGCTGACCAGAGATGAATTGATAAAGATGTACAATATAGGGTCAGTTACACAAGTAAGGTCTGCTCTTCCACAAGTCAAGCAACTCATCAAAGATCTAAGTACAGTGGTTGATTCTGAGTTTGCAAGACAAGAGATAGAAGATGCTGAAAAGAAAGGGAAAAAGATCAAGCAGATTGATCTGTTTGTCAAATCAAAGACATTCAGAATCAAATTCACAGATGGGTCTGGTATTTTCTTCAATCTTGAGTATTTCAATTTTTCAAAAGATATGCTGCTGCAAATAAAATCAGCTAGAATATCTTGTGATAAAGAAGAGATGAAGAGAGAATTTTTGAAGGCTATAGATCATAAGCTTGCACAGTTGTGAGTTTTTGAAAGCCTTGGTTTGTAAATAACAGTTTACTTATTTATTTCCATGTTTTTATAGAACTTAAAGTCTTGTAAAGAATTTAAGTTAGGGGGAGATTGTTGGGAAATAGTTTAAGTACATTCAAGCTGTTAGTTTAGACTTCTCAGACTGTTAGTAGATTTTACATGTAAATACAAAGTTCATGCTGCTAGTTGAAGAAACTCGAGCTGCCAGTGTAAAAGTTCAAGCTGCCAGAGCAAAACAACTCAAGCTGCTAAGTTCATGCTGTCAAGAGATTCAAGCTGCTCAACAGTTTCAGAAACAGAAAGTGCTGATTTTCAGGAAACGATATCTACATGAAGATTCCAGCATATCTACTATCAGAGAAGTCATAGTTCGTCAAGGAAACATAACAAGAAGCAATATAAATACAGAGAATAGGTCGTTCTATTGTGTAGGAGCTTCTGCATATTTTGAGTCTGTAATTGCTTTGTTGATTAAGTTTTCTTAAGCCTCTAAGGTTGTAAAACCCTAAGAACAGTCTGTGTTCTTCGTCTAATCAAACAGATTAGAGGTGATTGTAATTGATGAATTCAGCAATACAAGCAGTCTTGATTAATTCCTGTGTGTTTATTTATTATTGATTCTGAAAGCTTTTGTTAAAATAATTAAGTGTTATTCCGCAAACTTCTTGATTAAACTTTGATTCAAAGCAAGATTATTGATTTATACTCTGATAAGTTCAAATCAGTTAGTCTTGGTAATTCATATTTTAGATCTTGTCAGACCACAAAGGCCTCATAGTGAGCTTCAGTAGAGTTGCCATCACCACCTGAAAAGGAATCACTGCCATTACATTTTTCAGAAGACAGAAGAGCAGTATTGTGATTATAAGAAAAAGATTTCTTTTTAGTATCAATCTCAGTCTCAAACACTCTCAGACTGTTGTACAAATCATCCAGTTCTATCTCATCATGAGTGTCTTTTGTTCTCCATTGTGCAGCATAAACTGTCCATTCTTCTCCAAGAGATCTGAGAAACTTTCTGTTGACTTCATCTTGATCCAGACTGACTTTTGCACTTTCCAGTTCACTTATCAGTTTGTTGAACCTGTCAAAAATTTGAGTAAGGTTTTCATTCTTGCCACCAGAAAAGTTCTCATACTGCTGTTTCAAAAGATCCTTTTGATTTCTCTTGGTACTGGCATTACCAGCAAATCTTTTCTCTAAAGCATTCCAAAGAGAATGAGCAGTATAAAACTTTTTGAACTGATGTTGATAAGCATTAGGGAGGGCTATTTGTAAAAGTGTAAGAGCTTTCACTTCATTCATTGTAGCCTTTCTTTCAAGTTCAGTTTTTGGAGGAGTTTTGACTGGTTTTCCCTCATCATCAAGTTCTGGATCAACTACAGGAGGAAATTCAACAGCTTCCCATATGGCATAATCAATGAATTGAATATGCTGTTGAATCCTGAGTTTCCACATCTCAAACTCAGTGGGCTTGAGCATAGGCACTTTGAGTCCTTGCCCAGATCCACTGCTGCTATTTTCAAATTCCATTGCAAAAGGTTAAAAATTTAAAAGAAAGTTTTCGACTTTGAAAAACAAAGAACAACCTGTGGCTCTGATACCACTTGTCAGGATCTAAAACTAATTAACCAAGACTAACTGATTTGAATTTATCAGAGTATAAATCAATAATCTTGCTTTGAATCAAAGTTTAATTAAGAAGTTTGCGGAATAACACTTAATTATTTTAACAAAAGCTTTCAGAATAAATAGCAAATAAACAAAAGAAATAATCAAAACTGCTTGTATTGCTGACTTCAATGATTACAATCACCTCTAATCTATTTGATTAGACGAAGAACACAAATTGTTCTTAGGGTTTTACAACCTTAGAGGCTTATGAAAACTCAAACAAAAAGCAATTACAAACTCGAATATGCAGAAAACTCCTATACAATAGAAAGACCTATTCTATGTATTTATATTGCTTCTTGCTTTGTTTCCATGAAGGACTATGACTTCTCTGATAGTAGATATGCTGGAATCTTCGTGTAGATATCTTTTCCTGAAAATCAGCACTTTCTGTTTATGAAACTGTTGAGCAGCTTGAATCACTTGACAGTTTGAACAGAGCAGCTTGAGTTGATTTACTCTGGCAGCTTGAACTTTTACACTGGCAGCTCGAGATTCTTCAACTAACAGCATGAACTTTGTATTTACATATAAATTCTACTAACAGTTTGAGAAGTCTAACTAACAGCTTAAACCTACTTAGACTATTTCCCAACACGGGGGAACGACTTCAGATGGTACATTCTCTTCCCCATGAACACTGTCTTTGGAGTTAGAATTTGTAGTCTGATTTTTGTTTGTTGGCAACTCAGAATCATTCTCTGCTGGAGATCTATCTTCTGTTGTTGTATGCTCAGATGTTGATGGAAAGCTCGTCTTTGGAAAACCTTAACCATCGTCATTCAGATTTAATGACGATAAGTCATGTTCAATTGTACCTGCATTTCCATCCAAAGGAATGTTAAATGATTCAAACAATTTGTCATAATCAAAAATCCATTCCGGACCTGTTTGGGGTTCATGTGTATAACTTGTTACATCAATGTTATACACAATATCTATGGTACCATTTGCTTTGTTAAACACCCTTTTGTTTGGTGAGTTACGGACATAACCTAGGAATAACCTTCGTCAGCCTTTTCACCAAACTTAGGTTGATGTTTTGTTTTCATTAACGTACATGGTACCCCAAACGGTTCGAAGCCAGTTAAATTCAGTGGTCTTTTAGTCAGAACTTCATAACAATTTTGTTAAGTGATTTGACAGTAAGGACCCGGTTTAAAACATGACATGCAGTATTCACTGCCTCCCCCCAAAACATGGTAGGAAGCTTTGAATCCGAAAGCATGGTCCTTGCTGCCTCTATCAAAGTCCTGTTTTTCCGTTCTGCCACCCCATTTTGTTGTGGCTCATATGGTGCACTAAATTGATGCACTATGCCTTTTGATAGGCAATATTCACCAATTACTGTGTTTTTAAATTCCGTTCCATTATCATTCCTGATACGTTTTACTCGCGTCCCATAGGAGCTTTCGACAGGGTCTAAGAACCCGATTAGCTTTGCAGCTATCTCGTCCTTCGTACCTAAAAAGAAAACCCATGAAAATCATGAGTAATCATCAATGATAACTAAACAATACCAACTACCACCTATACTCCTTTTGTTGATCGGTCCGAACAGGTCCATATGCAACAAATCTATAGTGACAGCTATAGAGTTCTGAGTCTTGGACTTGTGTGACTTCTTGTGTTGTTTTCCTTTCTTGCACGGTACACACTTGTCTTCAAACTGAAAACTCTTCAGGGGTACACCTTGCACCAGTCCATGTTTAGTGATATAGTTCATTTTTCTCAGGTGCAAGTGTGCCATGCGTCTGTGCCATAAAACTTATTCGGTCTCTGAAGCTTTAGATAGAAGACATATTGGTCCCATCGAAGAATCCGGTTTATTCATGTCTAGCATGTACAAGTCATTCTTCCTTGGGGCCCTCATCAGTATCCACTCTTCAGGTACTTTAAATCCCGGTTTTAGCACTAACGCCTTATTTTCAGTGAAAAGCACTGAGTTCTTCTTATCATAGATTCGAGATACACTAATGAGATTGTGATCAAGTTTATCAACGTGGTAAACTTGATCAAACTTGATAATCCCTCCTTTGTTTCCAGCGAATGATACGAATCCCCTGTTCCCTCCCTTGAAGTCTGTGAGAAGACTTTTTCCCCCAGTCATGTGCCTAGAGCAACCACTGTCGACGAACCACTTGTTGTTTAGACCTGTAGTTATCTCCTGCACATAAAAGAAAAGAGGTTAGTTATCACGGGGAACCCAAGCCATGACGGACTTGGTAATACCATTCTCATCCACATACATGAACTCCTTCAAATACCCATCTCTCCTTTCAGGTGACTTGGGTGTTTGATTGAGACTTTGTTGTGGTGCAGAGTGATTTAAGTTCGCTCTCGGCCTTTGTGTAGGCATTTGCTGTGGAGCCCTCGAATAATTTCTATTATAAGGCATTTCAGATTGATATCCCTGGGCTCTACCTGGTGTCTGATGTCTTACAGGAGTGTGTGACCCAACCGGAGTGTAAGCTATTCTAGGTGTAGTACTCCTATAATTTTGTTGAGGTCCTGACCTAGACTGATTAGGGACTGTATTCGGTGAATTAGTCCTAACCACTTCATTTGGTCTACCTAACACAGTTGTTTGTTTCACCGCAGTCTTTGGTGTGGCTTGCACAATCTTCTCGGTGTTTTGAGAACTACTTGTGCTTGCTACACTTGTGGAGGGTTTATGTTGTTCCGGCTTTCCAATTTTAGGTGTAGATTTTACCTTCCTATGTGGACAACTAGAAGCAACATGACCCTTTTCATAACATCTAAAACAAGGCATTTTATCAAATAGACTTCTTATGTGTGCCCTTTGACTTAGATGTCTCACTAACGTCATGTTCTTTTGTCTCAACTATAGTGACTTTTTCTTCTTTGTAATTATTAAAGTCAGTTTTGGCTTCTTCTACAATCTTGTCACTAGAAGACTGCACAAATTTGACTTTCTTAATCTGGACATTGTTCTTAGTCACCTTAGTTTCTTTATCCTTAACAGATTCAGACATAGGTTTAGATGCTGCCTCTGATTCAACTGGTTTATCAGTTTTATCCTGAGGTTGAGGCACATAGTTATCATTAAAAGGTGGAGGACTCTCATTATATCCTAAACCTACTGGTTTCTTAGACTGACGCTGTGCATCTAAGATCTTTCCTAGGTTCAGTGAAGAGTTCCTAAACTTTTCTAATTTACTATTCACCTCTGCAACCTTAACATTAGCTTCAGCTAGCTCGACCTCTTTAATTTTAAGCTCTTTGGTTAATGCTTCAACATGCTCATACATCACTTCTATCCTAACACACTGTTTACTTACATTCTCTTTTAGAACTATGACATCCTGAGCATCTACCTTAAGCTTCTCCCTAAGATCTTCTTTTATATCTAAGAGGCTAGCATTGTCTGATTTTAAGGATTCAATTTGAGCAGTTAGATTACCATGTGTTTCTAGCACTAAATTTAATCTATCATTAGAAGTAGCATAGAAAGCACATAAATCGCGGAATGTAGAAAAGTTTCGAATTACCTTTGCGCGATCAGATTCGACGTTTGCCATTTGTGCAGCAAATTCCAGAATAGTCTGATTCTCTGACTTTTCCACTAACACAGGACTTGTATCATTCTGGTGTCTGTCCTCTGTCCCTTCCTATGCTCTGACACTTCCAGTCTCTGTTACTTCAGCCATGAAGGCTCTAGCGTTAGACTCTGGATGTGTACTCCAGTCGTATGTCCCACCAAGCTGTCTGTCAGATGTTACTGTTCGTACATCCTGTGTGACGATAGCAGTCTAAGTGATCTTACATTGTGATTTAGCATGTGTTTGTTATATATGTTATATATGGTTGATATTTATTAGTGTTTGTATGTTTGAACTTGATGTAACGTATTACAAGAAGTTCAAACATAAAGTTCAAAGATAAAATCAATCATAAGGTATTAACATAAGTTTCATCACTTAAGTGTTTAAGTGTATTGGCTAGATTCGAATTACATAAGGGAAGACATTCGAATCTGTGATAGATTCGAATGTGTCCTTAGATTCGAATATGCCCAGATTCGAGAATGTCATTGTGGACAGACTCGAATGGGCCTTGGGCCAGATTCGAGTTTGGCCCACATCAGACTCGAATCAGGGTCTATAATTAGGGATAGACTCGAGTCATTAGAGGACTTTTAGCAGAATTCGTGAGGAATTAAGCTTAAGGCGATCTCGAGTTTATCAGCTAGGTGAGTACCGTTTCGGAGAGAATTAGTTCGTAGGATCGTTCGTGTGTCGTTCGTTTAGCGTCTAATAGTCTCCGTGTTTCGTGGTTGAGAGTTGTCCGTCTAACCGTCAACGAGGATTCCGCACTCGTTCACGGATCCGCGTCTAGATAGATCTTGCAGTGGTAGACCTTACAAGTGGTATCAGAGCCTACGGAGTGTTCTTGGTGTTCTTCGTGTTCATCAGATACATTCTAGGTTTCTTGACGCTAGTTGGACGGTTTTTCTCTCCAAAACGTATTTTCAAGCTTAGCAAATTCATATTCGGGAAACACTTTGAGGTTTTTCACATTTTTGATCGAAATCATTATTTTTCGTTAGAAAAATAGTGATTTAATCTGCAAAACGTCAAAAAATCAAAGTGTTAGCCGTTTTTCGAGTTTGCGGCGCTCGAATCTATAGGGGTAATTAGGGTTTCACTTTAGTCTCGAGTCTAACCTAAATACGCTCCTTTCGAGTCAATTTCAGAGGTTTTCGAATCTACCTAGTTTCGAGTCTGTTGCTTCATTCGAATAGGATCTCGAGTCTAGCTTAGTTTCGAGTTTATTTCGAGTCTAGTATTGTTTCGAATCTGGTGTTTCGAATCTGCTGAATTTCGAGTTTGCTGACCTTCGAATCTAAGGCCCTTCGACTCTAAGGATATCTCGAATCTGACATAATTTCGAATCTAATTGAATTTTAAAACTTAATCGAATTTAATCCCAAAAGATTTACCCTTAATTAGTTTCGAATCTACCTAGATTCGAAAAAGTTAGTCTAAATCAGTTTCGAATTAATTAAGTTCAAATTCAATTTCTTTAGAAAAGATGTCAAATCTTCAGAAATTCTTAGAAATGGACCACGAGGTTGGGAAGGCAAACGCCCCGCCTAAGCTGATGAAGGTCGAGGACTATTACTGGTGGAAGGACCGATTTACCGATTTCGTACGTTTCAACGATATGCGCATGTGGGTGTGCATAGATGAAGGGTATATTCCACCGGTATCTGAAGTTGAAGGCCGTCAAAAGGTCTTGTCATACCAGATGATGAAGGAGGATGACAAGAAATTATTTGAAGCCGAAAACAAAGCTTTCTCCATAATCCGTATGGCTTTACCTCAGGATATACTGCACACATTTCGGACTCAAAGGACGTCGAAGGAACTTTGGGAGTCTCTCGAGAAAAGGTGTGAGGGTAATCCTAGGGTACGTAGAAAGCGTACAGAGCTGTTGAAACAACAGTTTGCGATTTTCAAGGCAATTAAGGATGAACAGCTGGATGATATTATCACCAGGTTCTATCACCTGATAACGGAACTTGAAAGTCATGGAATTGAGTATTCTGACACTGACAAGAACAACAAGCTTCTTGATGCCCTACCAGCTAAATGGGCTATGTACGTGGCAATGATTAAGCTGAATGAGGACAAATACTATACTCAATCTCTCGATGACATTGTGGGAACGTTGAGGGCATATCACTTCGAGTTAATTAAGGCCGAGACTGATTACGAGCAAGTCCAGAATCCAGCAATGTATTTTGGAAAGACAACTAAATCTTCAGTGACAGCCGATCCGAAGACTGCTACAGCGTTTTTCACCGGAGAAACGTCATCACCAGCAGAGTCTGAAGACTCATTGAATCACGCGTTCTTAGGATTAGGAAGATCGGAAGAACCGCAACCTCAAGTCCAACAGGCATCGACAAGTCAGAGCTATTCGAAGATGCCCATGAGCGCAAAGTCAGCGGAAGAGCATCTGAATCTACTTGCTTCTTTTGTGGCCGCATACGGAAATTGTGTTCAAGGGAAGATTAACAATCCTGCTCTATGGGACGAAGATTACGATCAGGTCGACCCTGATGACTTAGAGGAAATGGATCTTAAGTGGCAACTGGCCATGGTGACCCAGAGGGTTAAAAGATTCATTAAGAGAACTGGAAGGAATTTGCAGATGAATAACAAGGGGATCGGGTTTGATAAGTCCAAGGTGAAATGCTATAACTGTCAAGGACTAGGACACTTGCCAGGGAGTGCCAGAGGCCAAAGGTAGAGACATACCAGGGGCAGAGCCAACATCAGGGACAATTCCAAAATCAGTCCCAACAACGATACCTTCCGAGTTCCTCATCTGGACAAGCCAATCTAGCTGGTTTACTATCGAACGTCACTTCAGATCGACAGCTAGATGGTACGTATGATTGGAGCTCACATCCTGAGTCGAATGCTAGAGCCTTCATGGCTGAGGTCACAGAAACTGGGTGTGATGGGGATGAGCAGACTACACGGGACAACAGTCCGATGTGGGTTGAAAAGGCGAATGATCAGACAGTGCTGGAGTTTGCTGCTCAGATGGCCAACGTGGAATCTGATAACTCAAAGGTTAGTCTGTCTTATTCTCTATTTCGTGATTTATGTGCTTTATGTGTTAGTACTAACGATAGGTTAAATCTAACCTTAGACTCACAGAAGACCATAACTGCTCAAAATGAAAACTTAAAAATTGAAAATGCTAGCCTAAATGATATCAAGCAAGATCTAAAAGAAAAACTTAAGGCTGATGCTCAAGATGTAATAGTTCTAAAAGACAAACTCAGTGAACAGTGTGTTAGGATAGAACTTATGTATGAGCACGTAGAGGCCTTGACAAAAAGTCTTAAGGACAAGGATATAGAGCTAGCAGAGACCAAGGTTAAGGTAGCAGAGGCAAATAGCAAGCTGGAAAAGTTTAGGACTTCGAGCCTAAATCTAGGGAAAGTCTTAGATGCCCAAAGACAGTCTAAGAAGCCTGTAGGTCTAGGTTTTCATGAAATTCCTCCACCGTTCAATGCAAATTATGTGCCTCAGCCTCAGGAGAACACTGACAAATCAGTCGACTTAGAGGACCTACCTACACCATCACCAGAGCCTATAGTTGACAATACACCTAAGGTGGCTGACTCAACCGTCAAGGTCAAGAAAGTGAAATTTGTGTCTTCCTCCAGTGAAACACCTGCAGGAAAACAGAAAATTTCTTGGGCTGACCAGGTCGACGAGGCAGACACAGTAGATGTACGAAAGGAGATAGACACTAGTGAGACACCTAGATCTAAGGGAACACACAAAAAGTCCATAGATAAGATGTCTTGCTTTAGATGTCACGAGAAGGGGCATGTTGCTTCTCACTGTCCACTTAGGAAAGCCGATGTTACCCCTAAGACAGTGAACCCAACACCTGTTAAGCCCTCAACCAGTGTGGCAAGCAGCAGTAGTTCTCAACCTACCGAGAAAACTGTGCAGGCCGCACCCAAACAAGTTGTGAAAAACACACCGGTTAAGGTAGGACTAAAGGAAGTGATTAGGACAAATTCACCGAATCGTGTCAATAATCAATCTAGGTCAGCACCTCAACAAGTCTATAGGAGCACCACACCTAGCAGGTCACATACTCCAGTTAGACAGTATGCACCGGTAAGAGCTCAGGGATCACAGTCAGAAATAGCATATAATAGGAATTATTCTAGAGCTCCACAACAAATGCCTACACCAAGGCAAAGAGTGAACTTAAATCACTCGGCAAGAATTCAGTTCAAAGGCCCAAGTCACCTGAAAGGCGAGATGGGTACTTGAAAGAGTTCACGTATGTGGACGAGAATGGTATTACCAAGTCAGTCATGGCTTGGGTTCCCCGTGATAACTAACCTCTTTTCTTTCATGTGCAGGAGATAACTACAGGTCCAAACAACAAGTGGTTCGTCGACAGTGGTTGCTCCAGGCACATGACGGGGGAAAGAAGTCTACTCACAGACTTCAAGGGAGGTAATAGGTGTAACATCCCAATTTTCAATTATGTGTAATTTACAATTATTAAGACTCAATTATTTGTATTAATGAAATGTTATGTCAATTTAAGTTATTTTGATCATTATATCAGTTAAAGTAGAAAATACGAAGTTGAAGGGTACAATATGCAATTGAGCCAAAATAGAGATAAAAAGGGAGAACCCTTTTATTTTTCACACTTCACTCTCTCACTACACTCTCTCTCTAAAACCGGTTTCTCTCTCTACTCTCTCTTCCTCTCGGCTCTAATTCAAGAAAACTCAAGAATCAACAAATTGAAGCTGCAAAAGTTGGAATCAAGTGGCATTTAGGGAACTATAACAACTACAAGAATCAAATTAAGGTAAACATCATTCAATAATTCGGATTTTTGATATTTTGGTTCGGTTTTTATAGGAACCGATTTCTAAGATTTAAGTAGCAAATGTTATTGCATGTTGGAATTTATGGTTGCAATGTTCAAATCGAGTGTTAAAGATGTTGTGTACAAAATTTCAGGTTCTAAATCCACTCCTAAGTATGAAATCTGTAATTGTGTGTGTTTTAGTGTGTGTGTTCATCGAGACACATAGAAAATGGACACAAATGGGTTGTTTTGGTGTACAAATATGATGATATAAGTTAAATGATAGCATATAAGTTCACATTTACAGTAATAGACTCAAAAACATGCAAAAATGGTCAAAAACATAATTCTGGAAAATATTAGAAAATTTTCTAAGTATGAACTCGGATGATGATCCATCCGAATTCGGATCACCTATTTCGGACCAACATAATTTCGGATCCACAGTGAATTCGGACACTAGCATATATCGGATCCCATACCCATTTCGGACCTAGTCAATTTCGGATCAAGACCAAATCCGGATCACCCATTTCGGATCCACTAAATTCGGACCACACTTAATCTCGGACACATAGTAATTTCGGACCAAATACAATCCGGACCCTAACCTAATTCGGACCTAGAGTGATTTCGGATCACACTCACTTCGGACCCCCCCCCCCTTTTTCGGATCAAACCCAATTCGGACCAAGGACCAATTTCGGACCATCCGAATTCGGATGTGGTCCGAAATCAGGACTCAATTACACTTAATTTTCAGAATACAATATTTAAGCAATTACTGACACATGTTTACTATTACACTTACATTACAGATCATTGTGGTGTTATCAAAACACACATTGATTCAGGATCAAGTCACAATACCAATCACTGTGAGTTGCAGATTATCATTCGAACATTTATTGTTTTTACATTCGTGTTTATACATTCAATGGCATGTTCACATTGTTCATATACATCATTTGGCACTCAAGATTACTTTGTTGTTATGATGCACACTCGTACTTGACATGTAACACACATGTAGCCAGCGTTCAATTGAAAGTGCATCTATTTACATCATGCTTGCACTGCATGATCATTACTTCACAATCTGATGCGACCTGGACTGGGGCTGACAGCAGGCCACTGTCGGGGACTGATCATCCCACTCGTATCCCATCAGGTTCGGCACATCCCCGATCAGCATATTGAACTGCCACCCCATGCTAGCACCGCATGGTTTACTTACACATTGAGGCTTTCACTGCCGTTTTCACATACATGGGGCTTACACTGCCCATGGTTAAGCATTGCATGTAAAGAAATATTTGTTGTTTGCATAATCTGTTTTCTCACTAAGCATTTAGCTTACTGTTGACTCACATTGTTTTCAGGCAAAGGCAAGAGTGTTGTGGGACCTTCATCTTAAGCAATCCATTTCTTATCTCGGTGACCATAGAAGCTAATTGGTATATGGACAATGTAGCTTTGGGGCTGGGATTTGTTACTATTAAAACATTATTGATGATGTAATAGCTAGATTTAATCACTGTAGTCATGTACTTTACTTTGCTTTAGTGTGGATTTGCTTAATTCTAATTTAAGTATTCAAATTCAATTATCATGATTATTCATTGGGTTGTTTGTCGATCCTGGAGATTACAATTATATCATTAATTATCAAGGACGTCACAGAGTTTGGTATCAGAGCATTAGTTTGAAGTTTCAAGTGTCCGCGAGGACTTGGACTCAAACTTAGGTTATGATATTAGAATGAACTTCTAAGTAATGATCTGAACTAAGATAGGATTGACATGCACACGGGGACAATTAATGGGTAACTGTACACTTAGGACTTACAAATAAATGTTCTAAATATAAGTTGTTATATTTCAGAACATGTCAGGAGACGATATGACTCCTCAGCAAATGTTCCAGATGATGCAAGCTCTCATGGAACAAAACAATGAGCTACAATCCAAACGAATGGCTGAGCAGGCTCAGTCATTTGCTGACCAATTAAGGGCCAGAGATGAGGCCGAGGCAAAACGAAAGGCCGATAAGCGAAAGAACAAGGGACAACAACAGGACGACCAGGGAGAAAGACAAGATGATACTGGGTCTTCCAACAGATCAAGGGGCTGTAGGTTTAAGGACTTCAAAAGTAACGGAGCGGTTACTTTTGATGGGACTGGAGACGCCGTTACTGCATTGGAATGGATTACCACCACGGAACGAACTTTCAGGATCAGCGACTGCGCTGATAAAGACATGGTCCGCTTTGCAACCGCTATGTTTGCAAGGGACGCTGTTATGTGGTGGGATGCCATGACGCATGTGTTGACGATGGAGGTAGTGTCGCACATGTCCTGGAACGAGTTCAAGGAAGTATTCTCCCAGCAATACTGTCCTACTGATGAGAAGCGCCGTCTAGAGGCGAAGTTCCTGAATCTGACTCAAGGAACGAAAACGGTTACACAATATGCCGTTGAGTTCACCCGATTAAGTCTGTTCGCACCGCATCAAGTTGACACAGAAGAAAGGAAGATAGCCCGGTTTGAGGCCGGACTAGATTATGAAATTCGTCGAACCATGAGTGGGGTTCGGTATACAACTTTTGCCGGTTTACTTGAGGCTGCTCGGAATGTGGAGCAGATCGTCTTATTATCCGGTTATGTCATCGGTTCAGCTGCCGCATCACCGACTCAACCGTCGCCGCCAAAAAGGCAGCGGGAGTCTGGATCTTCCCGATTCTCTCCTCAATCCCATCAACAATCTTCATCACCCAAGAAGGGAAGGGCCTTTTCGGCCAATTCTGAAATGAGGGACTGCAGACGATGCAGAAAAGCGCACTCTGGGGAGTGCAAGACTCAGGATATGTACTGCTTCTGCTGTGGGCAGAAAGGCCATCACTGGGAGCATTGTCCACGAAAAGATGATGCATGCTACAACTGCCACAGACTTGGCCATTTCTCAAGGGACTGCCCGAAACCCCCACGAGATCTGAATGCTCCACAATCAACAGCAAGATCTTCTGTAGCTTCCACAGCTCGCAGGGATCAATCTCAAAGGGCTCCAACAAGGGCATTCCAAATCACGGCTGAAGAAGCAAAGGATGACCCGGAGGTGGTCACTGGTACGTTCTATGTTAATTCCATTCCTGCACGTGTATTGTTTGACTCTGGAGCAAATCGTTCATTTGTCTCCACTGCATTTATTCGTCAATTCAATATGCCCACTTCGAAACTACAATTTGTACTTGATATAGAGACTGCTAGCAACATGTTAGTTAAAGCAGACAAAGTATATAGGAATTGCACATTACTTGTAGAGGATGTAGTGTTCAACATAGATTTAATCCCTATGGAGTTCGGGGAGTTTGATGTAATAGTAGGCATGGACTGGTTAGTTCACAATGAGGCCCAAATCGTATGTAAGAAAAGAATGATCAAGATTACCACTCCCGAGGGCCGAGACATATGCATTTATGGTGACAGACACAAAGGCGACTTATGCCTTATTTCAATTGCAAAAGCCCGAAAGCACGTCGCCAAGGGTTGTTCTGCATACTTAGCCTACGCTGTTGATGCAAAGGCTGAAGTTCAATCTCTTTCTACCGTTCCTATCGTTTCCGAATTTCCAGATGTCTTTCCAGAAGATATCTCGGGATTGCCACCTGACCGTCAAGTGGAATTTCGTATCAATCTCGTTCCCGGAGCTGCTCCAATAGCAAAGGCTCCGTACCGTCTAGCTCCTGCAGAAATGCAGGAAATGATGAAGCAGTTACAGGAGTTGCTCGACAAGGGTTTCATACGCCCAAGTTCTTCTCCATGGGGCGCTCCTGTGTTGTTCGTCAAAAAGAAAGATGGCACATTGCGAATGTGCATCGATTACCGCGAACTCAATAAAGTCACAATCAAAAACAAATACCCGTTGCCCCGGATTGATGATCTCTTCGACCAGTTACAAGGCGCAAGTTACTTCTCGAAGATTGATCTTCGTTCGGGTTATCACCAACTCAAAGTACATTCTGATGACATTCCAAAGACGGCTTTCAGAACTCGTTACGGACACTACGAGTTTCTGGTAATGCCGTTCGGTCTTACTAATGCGCCGGCCGCTTTCATGGATCTCATGAATCGAGTCTGCCGGCCAATGCTCGACAAATCGGTCATCGTGTTCATCGATGACATTCTCATTTATTCAAAAACCGAAGAGGATCATGCAGCACATCTGCGAGAATTGCTAGAGTTGCTGCGCAAAGAGCGACTTTACGCCAAATTCTCTAAATGTGAATTCTGGTTGAGGCAGGTACGTCTCAACATTCGAAACAATTTCATGATCCTTATACTCAATCATAAACCCTTTGTTAACTTGTACTTACTCAATATTCAATTCAGATCCAATTCTTGGGGCACGTGATATCTGGTGTTGGGATTGCTGTTGATCCTGCAAAGATCGAAGCTATCCAGAACTGGGAATCACCCCGCAACGCCTCAGAGATTCGGAGTTTTCTGGGATTGGCTGGTTACTACCGCCGATTCATCAAAGACTTCTCAAAGATCGCCGTTCCGCTAACAAAGCTTACTCGCAAGAACGCGACCTTCTTTTGGGGAGAAGAACAGCAAATGGCATTTGACAAACTGAAGACTTTGCTAAGTGAAGCACCAGTGTTAGCCCTGCCTGAAGGGAACGAAGACTTCGTAGTCTACACAGATGCATCAGGCATGGGTTTGGGTGCGGTACTAATGCAAAGAGGAAACGTCATAGCTTATGCTTCTAGACAACTCAAACCACATGAGAAAGATTACTCTACTCATGATCTAGAGCTAACTGCTGTGACTTTCGCTCTCAAGTTATGGAGACACTATTTGTACGGAACCAAGTGTCAGCTCTACACTGATCACAAGAGTTTAAAGTATATATTCAGTCAGAAGGACTTGAATATGAGGCAAAGAAGGTCAATGGAGCTGATAAAAGATTACGACTGTGAGATTCTCTATCATCCAGGGAAGGCCAACGTAGTGGCCGATGCTCTAAGTCGAAAAGCATACTGCAAGGCATATTGCTATGCCTTGACTTCTACAATTTTGACCTCAACTATTATAGACGATGTAAGAGCTGCTCAGTTGCAGGCCTTAAAGGAGGAGAATGTAAAGGACGAAAATGTCAGGATTCAGTTGCCATTATTGCAAGACGATGGAACTGGACTCAAAGGTGTGTACGGTAGAGTTTGGGTTCCTAAGTTCGGGAACATGCGAGAAGTGATACTTGCAGAAGCTCACCAATCCAAATTCTCGATTCATCCTGGTAGCACGAAAATGTACAACGACCTGAAGGCCGACTTCTGGTGGCCAGGGTTGAAAAGGGACGTTGGTCAATATGTAGAGAAGTGTAGAACTTGTCGTTTAGTCAAAGCAGAACACCAACAACCCTATGGTAGTATGCAACCTCTTCCTATCCCAGAATGGAAGTGGGACCATATTACTATGGATTTCGTAACCAAGCTACCTAAGACTCGTCGTCAACATGACGCCATTTGGGTCATTGTTGACCGATTGACAAAATCTGCTCACTTCATTCCAATCCGAGAAACTTATTCACTCGACCGTCTTGCCCAGATCTACGTAAACGAAATCATTATTAGGAATGGTGTGCCTAAGTCTATTGTCTCCGACCGAGATAGTAGATTCACTTCTAATTTCTGGGCTGCTCTACAACAGGGTCTTGGTACTCGTATCGCAATGAGTACTGCATATAGACCTCAATCAGACGGGCAAAGTGAGAGAACAATTCTGACTCTCGAAGACATGCTCCGAGCCTGTGTCATGGATTTGGGTGGTAACTGGGACGATCACCTTCCATTGGTTGAATTCTCCTACAACAACAGTTACCATTCCACTATCAAGATGGCATCGTTCGAGTTTCTATACGGAAGAAAATGTAGGACTCCAACCTGTTGGAGGGAAACAGGAGAAACTCCAATAGCCGGTCCTGCTTTGCTACAAGAAACCAATGAAAAGATACAACTCATTCGGCAGTACATGAAAACGGCACAAGATCGGCAAAAGAATTATCATGATCGCCGACACAAAGCGATAGAATTTCAGAAAGATGAATGGGTATACTTAAAGGTATCCCCAATGAAAGGTGTTACAAGATTAGTAAAGCGAGGAAAGTTATCACCTCGATTCATAGGACCCTTCAAAATAATAGAAAGAGTTGGTAATCAGTCCTATCATTTGGACTTGCCGGAAGAATTATCAGGAGTTCACCCGGTCTTCCACGTAGGATACTTAAGAAAGAATCTGGTGCCCGAGAGGGAACCATGGACTGATCACTCGGACATTAAGGTTGACGAACGGCTAAGGTTCGTTGATGAACCGGAGTGCATTTTGGAGACAAAAATCAAAAAGCTACGGAACAAAGAGATCAGGATGGTGCTGGTCAAGTGGAAGCATCATCGGGGAGCTAATCACACTTGGGAATCGGAAGAAGACATGAAGACTAAGTACCCAAGTGTGTTTAGCGCAGCATGACTTCGCGGACGAAGTATAGGCGTGGTGGAGCCCATGCTGTAACATCCCAATTTTCAATTATGTGTAATTTACAATTATTAAGACTCAATTATTTGTATTAATGAAATGTTATGTCAATTTAAGTTATTTTGATCATTATATCAGTTAAAGTAGAAAATACGAAGTTGAAGGGTACAATATGCAATTGAGCCAAAATAGAGATAAAAAGGGAGAACCCTTTTATTTTTCACACTTCACTCTCTCACTACACTCTCTCTCTAAAACCGGTTTCTCTCTCTACTCTCTCTTCCTCTCGGCTCTAATTCAAGAAAACTCAAGAATCAACAAATTGAAGCTGCAAAAGTTGGAATCAAGTGGCATTTAGGGAACTATAACAACTACAAGAATCAAATTAAGGTAAACATCATTCAATAATTCGGATTTTTGATATTTTGGTTCGGTTTTTATAGGAACCGATTTCTAAGATTTAAGTAGCAAATGTTATTGCATGTTGGAATTTATGGTTGCAATGTTCAAATCGAGTGTTAAAGATGTTGTGTACAAAATTTCAGGTTCTAAATCCACTCCTAAGTATGAAATCTGTAATTGTGTGTGTTTTAGTGTGTGTGTTCATCGAGACACATAGAAAATGGACACAAATGGGTTGTTTTGGTGTACAAATATGATGATATAAGTTAAATGATAGCATATAAGTTCACATTTACAGTAATAGACTCAAAAACATGCAAAAATGGTCAAAAACATAATTCTGGAAAATATTAGAAAATTTTCTAAGTATGAACTCGGATGATGATCCATCCGAATTCGGATCACCTATTTCGGACCAACATAATTTCGGATCCACAGTGAATTCGGACACTAGCATATTTCGGATCCCATACCCATTTCGGACCTAGTCAATTTCGGATCAAGACCAAATCCGGATCACCCATTTCGGATCCACTAAATTCGGACCACACTTAATCTCGGACACATAGTAATTTCGGACCAAATACAATCCGGACCCTAACCTAATTCGGACCTAGAGTGATTTCGGATCACACTCACTTCGGACCCCCCCCCCCTTTTTCGGATCAAACCCAATTCGGACCAAGGACCAATTTCGGACCATCCGAATTCGGATGTGGTCCGAAATCAGGACTCAATTACACTTAATTTTCAGAATACAATATTTAAGCAATTACTGACACATGTTTACTATTACACTTACATTACAGATCATTGTGGTGTTATCAAAACACACATTGATTCAGGATCAAGTCACAAAACCAATCACTGTGAGTTGCAGATTATCATTCGAACATTTATTGTTTTTACATTCGTGTTTATACATTCAATGGCATGTTCACATTGTTCATATACATCATTTGGCACTCAAGAT